>CM027096.1:484848-712348 GCA_015343265.1 Pao palembangensis | reverse complement strand
AGATCATCCTCAGACATCAAACCTTCAACAGTGCCCAAGCTCTAAAGTGCACGCTGGTGCCAGAGCCTGGCCGCTGCACCGCTCCTCGTTTGTTTACAGTTAAGTTGTTTATCCGTTTATTTAATCGCTTAGTGACGCCACGCTGGTGGGCGGAGATTCTGGTTGCCATGGTCACCGCTCTGCTCCTATTTTTTGGAAGCTATAGTAGCTCATTTTCTCACATTTGTCCTTGAAGACAAACAAGGAAAAACATCTTTGCATCTGCAGGTGCGAGCGGGTGCGAGCGGGTGCGTGCGTGCACGTGTGCTGAAGAACCACCATCAGCTTCTACTCGCTCACATCACAAGGTAGTTGCATCGCCACGTCAGCTCCTCTTAGCAGCTTCAGGAGAAACATCTCCACACTTAGATTTTGGTTTTCCAGATGTATTTATTTAATCAGGGATTCTGTTAATCTTAGTCTGAAGAGCGACAGGCATTAAAGCCGACTTCAGAACCTACATAATCAGAAGAATTAAGATGGTGCAAAGATAACATGACTTTCTCCTGTGTGTGTGTGTGTGTGTGTGTGTGTGTGTGTGTGTGTGAGTGTTGGGAATCAGAATGGGAATGGGAATGTGCTCCCGCTCTGGGCTCGTCTAATCAGGTCTGATCCAACTGAGACTCGCTCAGAAGCTCGGCTGCCTCATTAACTTTGGCTCGTAGTAAAAGTATCTGATGCTGCTATTAAACACAGACCATAAAGCCGACATCGGCACACGCACACGCGCACACGCGCCATCTGCTCCTAAAGATGCCCCTCGCCGTCCGGCCATGTTCTGTGACCGTCACCGGCAAACACACACGCTTGTGTTTCCCTGAGTTTATCACACCAACATCTGCTTTGATAGAGAAAAACAAAAGCAGCGAGACTGAGCTGATACTCTCTTTGCAGCTTTCCATATTGTCCCACTTCCCAAAGACAGCAGTAATCCTTCCACACAGATGGATTATACACAAGCCTTCGATAAGAACAACAAATAACTTTTGGAAATCCAGAGGTTGATTATTTGAAAGATGCGTTTTAGCTGAAGAAAACAGCGGCAGTTCTCGGTTGCACCACTGGGGGCGCTCCTTGGGGTTTGATTTTAGCTCAGCTTTTGCAACTGAAAGCCTTCTCGCTGGTCTCTGTCGTAGATTTAAGGTGTCTGACTGAGCTTTTGCTGGACTCAGCATTTAATCACACTTACACAACTTTAGCAAAGACCTTGGTGGATTCAGAAATCTGCCTCCTCAGGACGCTCGGAGACCTTCGGCCCTGCTGGTGTGTGAGGGAAACCCTGCTGCATCCTGCTGGACCCGACCAATCAGCAGCTGAGGCTCCAGTGTGTGTGTGTGTGTATGTAATAAAGATAAAAGCAAGTGTGGAGATGATCAGTAAGAACCAGTCAGTAAGAACCAGAACCTGCTGCTTTACAATGCACAGCCCCTACACACACACACACACACACACACACACACACACACACACACAGTCTATGACTCCTAATAATGCTGCTCATGCAGAGTTTAAGAATTAATCTCCACAAAGTAAAGTCAGCAGTTTGCAGCCACACACAGCGGTTTCGACTGGACCCATTTAAATTCCCTAATTAAATTATAATTTACATGAGATTAAAGTCTTACCGGGTTCAACACGCTTTCAGGACGTTTGGGGCAAAGCCGCCGCCCCTCCCACATTATTAAACCTCAAAATAGCACATGTGCATGCATATACATGGAAGTCAGCTAATCCGTCACGCAAATCAGCCCAAACAAAGACACACACACACACACACACACACACAGGGAGCCAGAAGTGATGTTTAAGGGTGGGAGTGGCAACCGGCCTTTAGAAAAGATGGAGCATGTGCTGATTGTCCAGCTGCCTCCTCCTGCTGTGTGCGTGTGTGCGTGTGTGTGTGCGTGTGTGTGTGTTTGGTTGCAGCGCAGAGGTCAGCTCATGGCTGACCTTCAGGCCTCCCCTCCCTCAGCATCGCCAGCCCGCACCGACTGAAGCCAGTAGCGGGTCCAGGTCCCGGATAACCTCCGCGGTCCACGCTCGAGCGCCACGTTCCACCCCGACCCCAACGCACGCTAACAGAAAAGTGGGTTGTTGTGGAACCAAATAACTTTCAAATGTATTCCTGAAAGCGCTTGTCTTTGTATTAGAATATCGTGGTTAATATTCAAATGAGGGATAAAAAGTCCTCTTTAGTTTTGCAGACATTACTGGCTGAGCACTTCAGAATGACTCACAGCTGCGTCGCCTAGCGTCTGCTCCCCCATTTTTCCCATCAGCACGCCTACACTTAAGTCATCCCAGCAAACAAAGGAAGCCTCCGGCCGGTTCTGCGTCCTGATGAGCTGGAAAAAACACGCAATTACAGGCGTCTGCGTGGAGGAAGCTGTCCCAGCAACGTCACCTTCCTTAAAGATTCCATTAAATAATTAGTCGCATCAAAGAAGCTTTCTCCTCCTGTTGATTAAAGAATAACACACTGTGGAGCAGAGGTGGGCAAACTGAGGCCCGGGGGCCACACGTGGCCCGATGAACTATTGAATCCGGCCCACAGAGAATTCAAAATAATTTCTCTAAAAGCCAAATGAAGAGGGTTGTCATCTTCAGGCAGAATAATCGCCCACTTCTGCTGTAGGGTCAACTTCATCCTCAGAACATCTTCTGTGGGCGGCCTCCAGGAGGCGCCATTCCCTCCCAGACCTTCTGCTGAACCCTTCTACGCGGTTTTGGATCGTCTGCAGGGTCTGAGCTTATTTGCGTTCCTGTGTTGTGCTGCTGAAGCCGTATCTGAAGCCATTTACTGCTGAAATAAAAGTGTGGATAAAACCCCCCTAAACGGAAGGCTGTGATGAAGCCGTCTCTCTTGAGGACCATCCCAGGAGCAGTAGGCACCTCTGCTGGGGCAGATACCGTTGTTAGTACGGCCGGCTTTCAAAACCACGATTGATGGCACCTCAGAGGCTGGAATTGCCTCGCGGAAGGGCTATTTCCTCATCCGCCGTTGCTTCTGATTGTGAATCCCTGGTTGGATCGCAGCACAGACACATGACGGGGGAAGGCCAAGGCTCCAGATGAGACCAGGAACTAGCGCTCTGCGTTGGTTCTGACCGGAGGTAAAGGGAACGTTTCCTGAAAGGGGAACACCCGCAGAGGCGGAGCCACCTGAACATCTCATCCCGCCATGTTTTCCAACAGGACAGAGACCAGGTTCCAGGAAGGAAAGGATGACCCCACCTTCACCTCCACCTGGGCCACACCTAAGGCTGGTGGATGACCAGTGAAGGAAAACCAGTCAGTCAGCGCTACGAAGACTTGGAAAAAACACACACCGGGGCCCCATTTTACGCTAGTTTCAAGCAGAGTTCCAAATTCAGGCACTGTTTCGGCCACTTAGCATAAACCCACTGATAAAGCTCATTATCACTGTACCCAACTGTGTGTGTGTGTGTGTGTGTGTGTGTGTGTGTGTGTGTGTGTGTGTGTGTGTGTGAATAATTCACAGCAGTCCAACTCTTCCATTTACAGGAATGTGCTGTTCATGTCGCTGAATTAACCTACACGTCTGTGTGCTAATTACAGACGGAGCCCACGAGGATCTCCTTCTTCTAAATGATTTCTGCAGGTTGGTTCATCAGCAGCCTTCAGACTGTGTCCAGGCACCGGCGGAGGAAAGACGGAAACTATGGTAACGGTGAGCGAACCTCCAGAGAAGACCTTCAGTGGACGAGCCGAGCCCTCATCAGTGTAATGAAACAATGGTCATGTGACGTGACCTCGTGCTTGGACAAATGGACCAAAATGAAGGTAATCATCTGCAAATGGAGTTAGCGCTGTTAGCATCGCTGGCTAAAAAAGACAAGTGTTTGCACAGGAAATCAGAATGTTTTGGGCTCGTGTGTGTGTGTGTGTGTGTGTGTGTGTGATGTTTGCATTCTTAAATTGGATTTCTGTGATACACCTGACCTGCAGCTGCCTGGTAAAGACCAGGATCAGCTGTTCAGAAATAGTGATAAATTAGTGGGAAGGTAATGTTTGACTGCATGTACTGAGCACACACCCAAACCCCGACCCCGGCCCCGACCCCGACCCTGCCCCGGACCCTGGCCTGCCAAACAGCTGATCCTGGAGGCTGCTGGAGGCTCATAAAACTGCTTCCGGAAGGTGTCAGCTCATTAAATTCACATCAAGCGCCGAGAACGAGGGTCACAGTTTCAGATCAAATCCCTGTTAACGAGCGGAGGAGCAGGCCCGGTGAGGAGGACACCCCTGATCTGAGGACGCTGAACAGCTGAGACGTCCTCTGACGGCGTTTCTGCGTCTCTGTCCTGTGGTTTTAATTCCGTTAGCGACAGGCGGAGCGACTCAGAAGAGGCGCCGATCGTTCGGTTTCAGACTTTCAGATGAAACCTGCGATAAAAATGCGAGTCGGCTGCGTCACTGCTGGAAGTCGCCCTCACAGCTGTGGTGTGACGTCGGCACGGCAACGAGAGCCCGCCGGCTTCCTGCTGATGCTGATGCTGATGCGCTCTGACACCAACACTGCAGGTGGGTAGTTAACGTGATGACTGAGCATTCCACGTGTGTGTGTGTGTGTGTGTGTGTGTGTGTGTGGGGGGTGTGTGAACTTTCTTACATGTGTGTTTGGGCCAGTTGACCAATGACACCACGCAGTCGTTTAAAATGTGGTTATTTTACGCAGCATCACGATGGTTCTGAAACAGGAAACCAGCATCCCTCAGACGCGTCTGTTACAGTCAAAGCTCTCAGAAACCCAGAGTCTGACCCCCAGCAAGCTTCTTTAACAGGAAGAAACTCGGAGCGGGACCGGGCTCCTTGGAGAGGAGGGACAGATGGGTAAAGGAGGAGGAGAAGGGGGCTCAAACGTGTGGTTGGATGAAGTGATTTCATCTGAAACCCTGGACGCGACGCTGTATTTGCTGTGTGTGTGTGTGTGTGTGTCCATGAGGATGCATGGCTAATCTGTATAAGTGGCTGTAAATCCAGCTAGCCGCGCTGCGGTGCAGGGGCGATGCGGAGCGGGGGAGGGGCGGCAGGGGTCGTTACTGGGGTGTTCAGCCAGCGCTCAGGATTCAACACTTTCGCTCGCTCACATGACACCTTTATGAATATGTACGAGCGGAATCTACTGCAGCCCAGGCGATCCATCTCATCTGGCGGCAGGAAGCCGCGTGTCCGGGAGCGTCGTGGGCCTCCCGCCAAACACGGGCCACCTCAGCCACTTGGCCGCTGCGCGCAAGCGGAGAATTATGGGACCTCGCCTCAACGTCCGTCAGCAAACAGCACCGCTTGAAAAAGAAAAAGGTGGGTTTGTTTCACACACACACACACATACACACACACACACACACACACACACACTCGCTTCTGCCCACAGTCCAAACAGCTACGAGCAGCAGACTGATTGTAGAATGTAAGCTGTGCCTGTGTGAGTGAACAGCGACTCTGGTGGTGGCCTGGCAGCCAGCCAACCAGCAGACGGCCACCATTTCACTCAACCTACACAGGACACACATCTACCAGTGTGTGTGTGTGTGTGTGTGTGTGTGTTGGACATTCAGACCTCAGTCCACAGATTCCAGACGGACAAACCCAACAACCACAGTCAGGTCTGCAGATCCAGATCCAGGTCCAGACCCGAAATAAAGACCTATGTTAATAGTAGTAGTAGCTAGCTCAGAGGTGGGCAAACTGAGGCCCGGGGGCCACATGTGGCCCAATGAACTATTGAATCCGGTCTGCAGAACCTCCACAATCATTCCTCCAAAAGCCAACTGAAGAGGGTTGTCAGCTGGATTGGTTAGAAAAAGGTTCAGACCCCCCCTTCAGCTAGCATGCTAACATGTCCTCTCAAGAAGGTGGGGCCAAACATCATTTGGAGCTTCATCATCCATCTCTAGTTGGACCAATTACAGGCTCTTCAAACTATTTTCTCTGTCAATAGTCCATCAAGCAGGATTTTTAGCTAACCTCTGATCCTCATTTGGGGGGTTGGTTAGCCCTTCAGGCTAAAGACCTGCCCACCCCTGAGCTATAGTCATTCATGAGATCGTGACGCTGCTTAAATGACCTGAACATCTGCGCAGGGTTGTGTCTCCTTGGTGGTAGTCACACACTCAACAGCCTGTCGCGGTGGAGAGAGTCCACCGGATGTAACAGAAACACGCTAACACAAAACCACGGAGTCACTTCTGACTGATGGCCGAGTTCCACCTTCCTTCCAGACGTCCTCTGGGCTCCTGGTTCCTGGGTGGACGGAGGTGCTCCTCCTGGGTCAGATGTTATTTCCCAGCATGCAACTGTCCCTGATGAATCCATGAGAATCAGAGCCGATGACATGAGTGTGAACGTGATGGTGAAGGCGATCACTTCTCAGTCTCATGATCAATGGCCTGATATCAGCGGGGCGATTAGCATGGTTGCGGCAGCAGGGAGCTGAGGGTGATGGCGGGACGTGTAATTAGCTGATCAATAACAGATCAGAAATGGGAGGATGGGACCTTCAGCTCTGCGGGGAACTTTCATTTCTTTCCTCTGAAGCTGAGACGGATCAATAACACATCAGCATGAAGAACTCTGCAGGACAAATGGGAGGAAGCTATGCTAGCATAACGGGAGCTCTCAGCGCCGGAGGCGTGACCAAAGAAAAAGAAAAGAGAAACAAAGAAAGTAGATGAGTCCGACAGGACAAAGTCAGGAAGAGCTGAGAGAAGAAATAAACGGATTCGGTGCAACAACCTTGTACTTTTAAGCGTCTGATCCAGTTTATTCATGCTGTTTACAGCCTCCTTCCCCTGAACCTGCTTCTGTCCTCTACGGGAACCAGGTGAACCAAAGGGGGGTTCTTGGGAAAGCCCAGCAGGGGAGTTCTGGTTCTGTACCCGTCCACGTCGGGACGGGCACAGATGAACCTGGATCAAACACACGCTCCTCGCGGCTCATTTTCCGACTGTTTCTACCTCTGCTGCTCTGCTCACAGCCTCAAGAAAAGGGACACCAAAGCCAGCTGACCTCAACACCTGGTCTTTGATCTAGCTTTGATGTAAGTGGTCTTTGATGACGACACGCCAGCGTTTACGCTTAAGACGATCCAGGCTTGATGGATCCTGCGAAAGAACGTCAGGCTGGTGTTTCAACACCAACGTGGCTCTTTGCTTCTTTGATCCTCCTGAGGAGCTTTGATTTTCCATTCCTCAAATCAAACCGCATCCTGTTGTAGCAAAAAGCAGCTGTGATGTCCAAATTTCACGTCATTCACCCTGAAGCAGCGTGAACGTCTGAAAGCTGACGGGAGGAATCCAACACGCACGCTTGTGTGTGTGTGTGTGTGTGCGTGTGTGTGTGTGTGTGTGCGCGTGTGTGTGTGTTTCAGCCTGCCAGTCTGTGCCTGTGCTCCCCCACCACCAATTAGCTTAATTAAAGCGTTTTGACCATAATTTATTGATTGCAGAGGACTCCCACAGTCAGCTTACTGACTGGTTTCCTGACTGGTTTCCTGACAGGATCACAAACAGCAAACTGCAAATGAGTATTGAAGTGTGTTTATCGGGGTTATTGGCTCTTTATTGGAGGGGAGTGGGTGAGCTGAGGTTCGGGGGTTTTGTGGCACAATCAGCGGTTAAGTTTAGCAACCAGCCTCGGTCCCAACCAGTCAGCCACCGGTACCGGTACCGTAAAGACAGCAAGAATTCCTGAAAGCTGAAACCTTTCGGAACGTATAGACGCTGGGACACGCACGCACGCAGGTATGGGATTCACACAGCGAGGGCAAGGACGCGCAACAATGTGTGAGCCCGGTCTGCGCCAGCCGCACGCAAGCGCGCGCACGCAAGCGCGCGCGCACACACACAAGCAGCCAGGATGAAAACACACTCACCGTGCGCTGCGGGTTGAGCAGACAGCATCCAGCAGAGCAGCAGCAGGTGGAGTCCTCCTCCCCGGTTCATCCCTGACAGCAGCGCTTCCCGAGCCGCAGCAGCGGCAGCGGCAGCGGCAGCAGCGCACCCAACCATCGGCAGCTCCATGCTGCGCTGCTTCACGTCCGACCGAGCCGAGGAACCGCCGAGGCGCGCACAACCCCGCTGATCACCGACGCCTTCAGACAAATCTGCAGAATCCGGTGTCAGTTGAAAGAAGAGGAGGGAAAAGAGGAGCGGGCACCTACATAGGGCGGCCAGTCCCACCGGTGAGGATAATGATGAAGAGGAGGAAGGAGAAGAGAGGGCTGAGGCGACCTCCCCTCTCCAAAAAATCTAAATGACCAGGTGCAAAAAAGGGGGAGTGAAGAATCTAAAAATCCACGCGAATCCCCGGCTCTTCAAAGCAGAGAAGTTCCAGTAGCTCTAGGCTGGGTCTCCATCGCGCCTGTCCAGGTTCCTGGTCTCAAAGAGCCTCCTCAGACCCACGCTGCCTCCACAGAGGTCTGCTCCGTCTGCGGGGAGGAGTGAAGGAAGGTGTCCAATCCACACACACTCTCTCTCTCTCCCTCTCTCCCACCCTACAGATGGAGTGAGAAAGGAGGGCTGGAGACCACAGACGAGTGTGAAGTCGTTGATCTAAAGAGGCTGGAGCTAAAGCCCGGAGCAGGAGCAGGAGCAGGGGCGAGAACCGGGGGCCACAGGGCTGCAGAAGGAGCGGGACCACGCGGATAAGTTGAACTCTTCTGCCCCCTCTGGTCACCCTGAGAACTTACTTGCAGCTAAGAAAACGGCTGAGAATTCCGCGAGTGCTAGTCTGGAATCTGGGAGTGGATAACCTGGATGGTAACCAGGCTTTAAGAGCAGTGGTCGCCGACCAGTAGAGGGCGATAGAGGCCCACTGGTGTTTTTAATTTTTATTTTTAAAGAGAATAAATTAACAATCATCAATTATTTTAAATAGTGTGTTTAAATTTAAAAAATCGAAATCTTAATTTTTGGAGGAAATCAACCCCTGTTAATTTCTGGGCAGCAGCTGCGTTGACGGAAAAATCGCCCCGTACACAGTCATTCCAGTTAGTGAAGGGTCAGACTCCCTTCTGAGCACCCTTCCATCCCCAAAGTGATTGACTGGTGGAGCTCGGTGGTTGTCTTCCTCTTACCCCTAACTCCTGACAAAAACTGGGCCTGAAAGTTTGGCCCTGGGTCATTATGGAGCTCAGGCCTTCGGTGACAAAGGGTTTTGGAGTCCCTACAGTGCCCTGCCCCCTCCAAGCCATTTACAGCTTGAAGGACCTAGAGGCAAAGAGTTTGAGGCACTAGAAGTTTCAGGTAGTCCAACCTCACCCGGCACTGGACTCCATCTTGGAGCTCAAAGTTGGCCCAGTGAAGGTAGTCGGCCCACAGAGAGCGCAGCAGCACTGCTAGGTGTCCCAGTGCTGGATTTTCCCAGACTCCAACAACGCTGGCATCAGCTGACATGATGAAAGGCTGACGAACATCTGGACAGGCTAAGCCTTGTTCCTCATTCAAGCTACTCTTGACTCAGATGAAGGTTGTAGTACAGGCATCACTCCAGTCAAATGGATGGCCCGTATTTCTCAGCTAATCGATTGTAGCACAGCGCCTGAGCAAACACCGTAAGCTCCAGAAAGCATTTGTGGCCATGCCATGAAGAATGGACCAAGAGAGGGAAGGAGTGGACCGTGTGACCACTGGGGCCAAGCAGGATTTACCATTAAGTTGCCAGTTCAGACATTCCTTGGGGTCAGGGTTAGGGTACATTCCTTCCCATGCTAGGGCTGGGAGGGTGGCAGCTTCCTCACTGCTGCAGCCGATGTGGCGTGCTGCCAGACGGACTCGGGACACCTGTGGTTCTAGAGGAGTCAACGCTTTCGTATGGCTTAGATGGTGTTCTCTGCATGGCTGCTCTTTGTCCTGGCAGGGCGGTTAAACGGGACGGTGGTTTGTTGGATGCACTATTCCTCCTGTCCTCCAGAGGGAGCTAGTGGTTAAATACCACCACACATGTGACAGTGAAATCCCTACTGCACACCCCAAAACTTGAGTACATGCCCCACTACAAACCTCAACATAAACTTTAACTTAACTTAAATTTTAACTTTAAGTTATTATGACACGAAGTTTAACATGAAGTTATTATGAAATGAAATTATTATGACACGAAGTTTAACATGAAATTATTATGAAATGAAGTTATTATGACACGAAGTTTAACATGAAGTTATTATGCCTTCCATGAGGCCCATGGTGGTCCCCTGCATGCTTCTTTTTTCTTTTATTTATCAGAACTGTGCGAGACCTGCCAGACACTACGACAAATTGAGTATGATATTGAAAGTCAGTGACAATAAAGGCATCAACTAGATAACTAATTAAAAGCCAAAATGTCAAATACGTCTTGTTGGTGTTGACGAACGATGTCAGAGTTAATAAGAACAAAAGGTCACGAGATGGATTTTTTTTGGAGCACCGAGGACTTCCCACGCCGGAAAATGTAACAGTTTTCTGTGCTGAGTCACGCACACTAAACTACTCAACAATACAAAGAGCAAATACAACAAAGAACCAATTTAAACGTGTAATTCCTTTCATTCATCATAGACAAATAACATGGCAGAGATGGACGTAATCAGCTCAAATATCCAATTTCTTTTCCAAATAAACCACTAAAAATGCACATCACAAAGTCACTTTCCAAGAAAGAAACATATTTATTTGGAAAAATAATAAAGTTGATTAAAGTTATTGAAGGAATGGTGACACTGTTAAAACAAAATAGTGGCACTTTTTTTTTTTAGATCCAGATGACTCAAAAATTGTCTGAAGCCACAAAAGTTTCCCCTAACGCCACGAGACAAACATGGTTTTAGACAAACGGGTCAGATTAATATGGAACAGCTGGGATGCTGAAGAGCTCAGAGCTCTTCATGCTCGTCACCAAAGCTGCAAATGTAATGAGTTATTTATGGAGCATCAATAATTGAATTGGCTTCATTTTTGCACCGCACATATTCTACAAAATCCTCGATGCTAGCACTGAAAAAGTTAGTTAAAAGAAGAAGCAGCAGTAGGATAAAAGAAAATACTCCTACATTTGAAATGTTCATCTCTGAAGCATGGCTTGTATTAGTGATGACTGGCTTTGATCTGAGCACTATCCATCCATCCATTCATCCATCCATCCATCCATCCAATCATTTTCTGCCGCTTATCTGGGGTCGGGTCGCGGGGGCAGCAGCCTAAGCAGGGAAGCCCAGACTTCCCTCTCCCCAGCCACTTTGTCCAGCTCTTCCGGGGGGATCCTGGGGGGACATAGTCCCTCCAGCGTGTCCTGGGTCTTCCCGGGGGCCTCCTAGCGGAACACCTCACTAATCATTAATCAAACCAAATTCTACCGTCAGCTCTCTTCATTCCAGTGGGCCCAGAACAGCTGATACAAACAGGAAGTGGCCCACAGCGTCACGTGGTTTTATGTCATGATTTCTTCTGTTAGGGTGTCTGTTGTCTACAAGCTGAGCCTGAGAACACTGAATCACCAGTCAATCACCAGATCAACCAGTTACTCACCTGGCCTCCCGACCACGCCCCCTCCTGTCAGGTGGTAGGAGGGGGCGTGGTCTGCCTTTTTTAATGGCAGACTCAGAGAAAAGGAACTTTTAATGTTTGTACCTGGAGTTTTCCTGCTCAGCTCCTCAGTTTTGCTATCAGGCGCCTGTCAGAGACGCTTGAGCTCTGGTTTATGCTAATAGAGAATATTCCATCAGTATATTGCTTTGCGCTACATCATCCGTCTTTATGTAAGAACTTCATCCTTAGCCCATGTGACTGTCACACAGTGACAGCTGTTTTCTTTGCTGGACCTTTGCTGACGGGTCACAATATTTCTGTGACACACACGAGCCTTAAAATCACACAAGAACAAGAGTGGGTCCCCATATTTTCCTGTTTGTCGCTGTGAGAGGACAAATCTGATTAAAAAAAGATGCTGACAGGACAGGAACTGAACCTAGGACGTGTTTCTTGTGCATTCCACACAGACTGTTTCACTAACTGTGCCATGTGCACCTGTGTCCAACCAGACCATCTGCTGTGGTTTATACCATCCTTGGCTCATTTGAAACTACAATCTAGGTGGTGGGTGGGCAAATCCAGCCCCCGAGGGCCAGATTCATGCCACGTTTTCTATCCTACAGGTAAACACAGCTTTCACCTGGTTCCAGGTCCCCTGGTGAAAGCTGTTTCTGCCTGGCAGGACACAAAACCTGGCTCGGATTCCACCCTGGACTGGATTTGCTCGCCTTGATGTACATGTTATTAGGCAAAAAACAAACGTGCAAGTGTCTGTGAAGGTGAAATTGGGGGACATCAAATGAGCAGAGAATTGCAGAAACCAGCCAGTTTCTGTCAGCGATTAGAGTTTGGGTGATGAAAGCGGGACCAGAATCCATAACTTACAGCTGTTATGGGTTTATTAGCAGCAGCTGCCTGCCAGCGAGTCTCTGGACAAGATTGCAATGTAGCCTCGGTCCAAACAGCAGTTAAATGGAATGAAGGAACTGTTTGCGTCTGCCAGAGCGATGCTGAGTCGTTTCTGCACAACCGAGCAGCAGAGGTTCAGCAAAGGGGGACGTGAGAGCGAGGAGGCTTGAATCAATGCTGCTCAGTCTGGGATCCAGCAGAGATGGAAAGCCGGAAGGTGAGAGGAGCAGGAAATGGCACGGCCCCAGACAAAGGCGCCCCACCCCCCGTATATTCCACCGCCATGATGAACGATGGCGTGACTTTAGTCTACTCAACAGCAGCTTCTCTGTAAGGAACAGGCTGGAAATGGGTGAAAACAGTCAGCTGGAGTCACACGGATCAGACTGACTCACCGGGTTCAAACTCTGGATTCTGGTCTGGATTCTGGTTTTTGCTCCTGCTGTGGTTGGACTGGTCATCTTAAAAAGAGTCAGCTGGGGATGCCGAAGCCTAGACGACTAGTCCAGCACAGGGAAATGTAATAAACCAATAATAAACCAGTACAAAGGAGCACCACACGTGGTGGGATGGAGCCTCACGCTCAGCATTTTCACCTGGTACCCGAAGAAGTTGCTAGCATAATATTACTAAACAGTGGTTTCTCGTCCAGGTGGAACAAAAATGATGTGACAGAAGAAGTCCAGAACAAAAAAGAAATAAAATTAGATAAAACAAAACCTATATGAATCATTAAAATGCGACTGATGCATGATGGCCGCGACATGAACAAAGACAAAGCGGAAAATCCCCAACGTCGGTGCACAGGCTGATGGATTGGTCGAACCTGAGCTAACAAACACTCCAGCTGAGGATTCCTGTCACCACTGCTACGAGCATCCAAACTCAGAGCCAAACGGTTCTGGTACCATTTCTGCGCGTCACTCTCAGGTGCTGCTGCTATATCTGGAGGATCCATCTCTAAGCTAGCTGAAACCATGAATACCAAATGAGTTTTTGTTTGTTGCAAAATTAATGGTGGGATTTTTCCATGCAGAGTACACGGCATCATGCAGATGAGCAATCATTTCCTGTCTCATGTCAGGGACAGCGAGCGGCGCGGATATGATTGTTCATCGGCTGAGACATTTAGATACGTTCGTGCCGACGCAAACAGGAAGTCAGGACGCGAGTCTGTTCATCGGCAGCCTCCTTCTGCCTTCCGCCATTATTATTCTGGTGGTGGCGGTGAGACTGCTGCCAGCATCTATCGATCAGACATTTAGCTGAATGTTCTCATTGAACCGCCGGCTGCTGCGGACGGGAGGCACGTGCACAGATTGGAAAACAGCCACACACACACACACACACACACACACACACACACGGAGGGATAGAGAGACAAAAACTAATTTACATGATTACAGAAACATGCTAAGATACCTGCTAACAAACCAGTAATTATGTCTGTTTGCTCTTTTTCTTCATTAGTGGACTCTGACAAGACTGTAGGAACAGTCGCACCTGGAGGAGTTCGTCTGCCTCCGCCTGACGTGATGGTGGATGATGATGAGATATTTAGCAGCTCCAGCAGGTTTGACAGTGACTGTGCAACGATCTAGGTGGAACAGCCAAATGCAACCTGGCAACACCAAAGTACGCCTGTACGTCACACCAAAGTACGCCTGTACGTCACACCAAAGTACGCCTGTACGTCACACTACAACACGCCTGTACGTCACACCACAACACGCCTGTACGTCACACCACCGCACGCCTGTGTGTCACACCACAGCACACCTGTGTGTCACACCACAACACGCCTGTACGTCACACCACAGCACGCCTGTGTGTCACACTACAACACGCCTGTGTGTCACACCACAGCACGCCTGTGTGTCACACTAAAACACACTTGTACATCACACCACAGCACGCCTGTGTGTCACACTACAACACGCCTGTGTGTCACACTACAACACGCCTGTACGTCACACCACAGCACACCTGTACGTCACACCACAGCACGCCTGTGTGTCACACCACAGCACACCTGTGTGTCACACCACAGCATGGCACTTTTAGGTTTGGGTCCAACAGGCAGCGTTTCCTCTGGTCCGTAGCGCCTTGCAGCCTAGCAACAGAATGGTTTACCTGAATGCGATCAGGATGCTCTGGACAGGCAGTAGCAGAAGGTCATCGGTACAGCTAAAGACAGGTGGTGTCTCTTCACTGTCCTCAGGGGAAAAAAGACACTGGGGAGCCTTTTTGACTAGGTTGGAGGAGTTGGTGTTGGTGGACCAGGACAGGTCCTCAGAGATGTAGATCACTAGGAACTTGAAGTTAGAGACAGGTTCACCAGCTGTTCCCCCTCCCAAAGTCCAGATCAGCTCTCTTGTCTTGCTGGTGTTGAGCAGCAGGTTATTGTCAGCAAACCAAGCAGCCAGCAGCTGGACGTCCTCTGTACAGGCCCGTTCCTGGAGTGGGTAGGAGGCCACTGCAGCCTGACCTTCATGTCTATGGCTGTAATTACGTGGAACAACGGTCAGTGTCTGACTAGAAAAGGATGAATAAACATTTTAATGGTGGTTGTTTAGGCTGCAGTCTCATTTAGTGATTTTCCTATTAGGAAGAGAAAAAAGGGTGTATTACAGTCGCACAGCTTTGTTTTGGGACGAGGTTTGTGTAATTATGTAGCACAAATTAATGTATTCAAATTAAACTTGGATGCATTAATTACATTTTAAAAAAAGAAAGAATCCTTTTCCCCCAACAGCTGCGGGTTAATTTAAACCATTCCTAATTCTCTCTGTTCATGATCTCTTCTTAATGAATTACTTTTTTTTTTTTTTTTTTAGGGAATTATCCCTGAAGCTGTTAAAGAGCAAATGATCATGTGGCAGGAGGCTGGAAGACCAGCCTTTTATCACATTTTAGAGTGATTCCAGTTCAAAGTAAAGCCATCACCACAAAACTGCTGTTATTATTTCTATGTGTAGTTAAAAAAAGGTGGGAAGAAAACAAAAAACCTCAGAGAGAATTTTCTAATTAGGTGAAACCAAGAAGACGTCCGTCTTTGAAGCAGCTTTCAGTCCGTGTGGTCTCTTGGTTGTTTAGATTATTGGGTTTTATAGTGACGATGTCCTGTACAGGTTCACTAATGGTTATTATAGTAGTTGTGACAGGAGCTGTTGGTCGTTTTGAGGTGAACGGGTTTTTCATGGGAGTCAAAATAACACCAATATCTCCACACGTAATTGTTACTTCCACAAAAACGCAACAGTAAGTTAGAAAAAGTGCATCAAAGTAAAGCTGGAAACGATGTTACAGGATGTTGCAGCTCACGCTGCCCCCATCTGGGAGGAGGTGGACCCCCACCACCAGCGACAGGGACATCATGGGCCGAGGGCAGCCCAGGAGATGGGGTCTTGGTCTGGACACCAGGCTGGAACCAGGCCACTCTGTCCCAAAGACGCAAGAGGAAGCAGACAGGTGCAGGTTGACATGGGAAGGAGTGGAAAAGAGGAAGATCTCCTGTGGGCTTCAGAGCAAGTTTCACCACCAAGGCTGCCTAGGATGTCAACCAAAGGTCTGGTGAAGAGCCCACATGACCATTCTGTCCGGCTCCAGCAACACTGAAACATCCTGGTGGGCTGCAAGAACATCCTCACCTGCAACCAGGTGCTGGAGTCTTGAAGCAGAGCTGGAAATGTTACGGATGAGTGTCAGAGCCCTTCCACCCACATCATCCTGGTGGCCAGAGGAGGCTCATGCCTGTCTCACCACCTCAAGGCCAGATGTTGGGCAGTGGCTCGGGGCATGTGCTTGGAAGCTCTGCTGTGGTCCTCTTGGATCAGGCACGTATACTTCCTCAGTGCCCTAGGAGAGCTCAGCCTATGAGCCCAGGAAGCTGGGGTACATGGAGCTGGTCTCCAACGCACGAGGCTGGAAGTCTATAGGGAGTCCTAAAGTCCTGGACTGGATTCTAAAGTTCTTCTCCTGGTCTACAAGTCACAGCATGGCTTTGGTCCAAAACCCATTAATAACGTATTGATAGAATATAAACCTTGTAGAGGTCTGAGATCACCTGGCTCAGGCCAGCTAGTCGAGCCCAGAGTTCAGACCGAACACGGTGAAGCAGCGTTTAGCTTTTACGCTGCACAGAAATGGAACAAAGTGTCAACAGACCTGAATCAGCACCGAGCGCACCGCTCGCTAAATCCAGGTTGAAAACATTTCACTCCTGTGATCAAGCCTGTTTTTGAGCACTTTGTTCCTTCTTTTAATGACTTTAACGTAAAGCATCATCTCATTCTTTTGGCCTGAGACACCAGCTGGACCAAAGTGATTTAACACATTGGCTTCTTTCTTGTATTTCAGCTATTTATAGCTACTTTCCATGTCCTCCTGGATATGGAGAATGAACTGGAGCGCTGCGATCAGGCCTGCGTTTGCCTTCATCTTGGGTTTGAGTGCTGGTTGTGCAGAGGACAGACGCCTTTGATGAACAAGTCTTCATCTAATCATCTCTGATCTCACTTCATCTGCAGATCAATGTGTATTAAGCCTTTACATGTGGGCAGATTATCTCTCACAGTAGTAGCCTTTACAATGTAAATGAGCCCCTGGCGGCGCCACAGTCTGGGCAGGAACAGGAATGCTAATAAATCCATCTGGAGGGGAAAAGGAGGAAAGTTCAATTATAAGAAAGTAAATGAAGAGATGCACCATCTTCTGGCAGGAATTACAGTGGAAGCAGCACAGCGCCTCTCTAATGTAAAGATTTAACGGTGAAGCCTTGGGATGAACGTGATCAAGAAGAACATGGCTGAGACGCAACAAAAGGGTTAAAGCGAGAAAAAGAGGTTGGTAAAAAGGTAAATAGATCTGAAGAGATCTGATGTTTTGTTTTGTAGCGTTGCACCCTCATGGTACAAGATTAAACCCTGCCTCTATTTCTAGGACTGTATTTTGTTTGTATTTCTATGATTCTATGATTGTATCTGTTCTCCCTCTCTCTTTTATTCTCTTTGTTCTGTCTCCCTCTTCTATTCCTCCTTTACCCAGCTGACTTTCAGCAGGATGGTTCCTCCTTGGAAGCCTGGTCCTGCTCAAGGTTTCTTCCTGTTAAAGGGAGTTTTTCCTGCCACTGTGCTTACCTGGGGGTTCAGGCTCTGGGTTTCTACCTCTGTAAAGCACCTAGAGACAACTTTTTAACTACCTGGAGAACCAGGCTTGATGCAACAGGAAATATTAGCCACGAAAACCTTGACCGTACACATACGTGTGTGAGCCGTGAGCGTTCTCAGATGAAAAGATGAGATTGCTGTTCTGGGGAAAGTCAAGCGTGTCCCGAAATGAAGAGTTTCTGAACCTGGCGGACAGAAATGTAAGGAATTGCTTCCCGCAGTGAAATCCAGAAACAGAGACATCAAAAACAAGAAGTTAATCAATAAAACAAGAAAAGACTAGAGAAGATTCTCAAATTAGAGGGATGTTTTAAGGCTGGCGGTTGTCAAGGAGATGCTGAGAACATTGACAGTGTCCACCGCGAGGAGGGTGAGACAGTGGACACATCTAGTCGAGGACACATCGGCTTGGACCTCCAGTGACCCAGGAATTAGCCACGATGTGCTAGCCTCCGCTAATCCCTCTTGAGCACTAAGACCTCCGTTCAGCATCAGCTGATCTGCAGAGGAAATATCCAGGTGAGCCGAAGAAGATTTGGTTGATGAAATTGGATAATTGGGAGAATTAATTAAGGTGCAGGAAGACAGCTCATCTAGGTCAGTGCTGAGTCGTGTAGGAGGACGGAGACCACCAGCTGTTTCCAGATGTTGAGATAGCGCCGAGACTCTACCGATGCCAGCGGATCCTCCTTACGACTTGGACTCGTGAAACATAAACTGAGATCCAAAACTCGATCATCAACCCTGTGAAAGTAAAACAACCCCCCCCCCCCCCACACACACACACACACACACACACACACACGCCTGTAGGTTCTCTACTGCTGCTCAGTTTGTTTCTCAGCCCCACTGTTTGATTCGTGCCTTTGCGATAGAACGCTGTCATCTGTGCTGTCCTTTAATTGTTTTTTTGATAAAGGATGTTACCATAAGTGCGTGCTGACTGTGTGTGTGAGTGTGTGTGTGTGTGAAAATGATGCATAACCACCTTAAGAACAGGCATGGCTCCAGTGAGCGCCAAAGCTATAATCCTAAAACCTAAATAATCTCAGTAGGAACCTGAGAGGCAGAGCAGACGACCCTGCATCCCACAGCAAACTCCACGTCTTCCATTACATCCTGTACCTTGAACCCACGTTGCGCTGGCCTCCATCACCGACTCAAGTCAGCGGTCAGGGTCACACCGTGCGTTTCTCAACCCGAGCAGCAGAGTCTCTCCAGCCTTCGATTATCACACAGTCCTAGTATCACAAAAAGACTTTCCCTCCGGTTCGGTGTCCAGCTGGTGTTTGTACGGCTGATGAGGCTGATTTGTAATTTTAACGCATTCTTTGCCAGATGTAAATAAAGATTGCATATTGTTGTTCTGTTATCAGAAGTCTGCAAGCAGACAGATGGATGCCTGGACGCCGCCCAGTCTTTGTAGCGTCTGAAGAAAGCCAAACTTGCGTTGCGTTCCCTGGATCGACGTGTCGTCGCATTTGCGAATTTTAATTTTAGAAAACTTGAATCCAGTTAAAAAGTAAAAAGTGTCAAAGGACAGTACTAAATACTGACGGGGATGGGAAGGATAAAGATTTGTCTTTTTCTTTGTTTAGTGGATTTCTCTAATTAGTTAAATATAGTTATCACGGGTTCAATGAAGCAACTGAAGGCTGTTTAATGAGGACGGGCTAAACAGCACCACAATAGCTGGGATTTAAATCATATCTGACATGTTTGAACAAGAACAAACTTTTCTTTTTTTTTTAAATCTCTCTCCAGTCACTTATGGACTCGCTCAGCAGTTTTCAGCCACACCATCTCCCTTTTGCCGCTGGCCAGTATTATTTTTTTTTCTTGAAAATGTGCACATTTTTGGTGTACGCGGTCATGAAACCTTCCATGTCCAACGGGGAGAAGTGGGACCATCGAGGGTTTTTTTGTGCCTGTTGCCTTAGGGAATCAGGTTTTCTGCATTCCATTGATAAGGCTTTTCAGATGCTCGTGCACGAGCGTCACTCGGGTAACTGTGGCTCAGAGTTGATTAAACCAATTGTTAACACGTGTTCTGAAACCAAAAACTCATTTCAGAGTATGGCGACCCTGAGCTTCGGTTCTGAAACGAGCCCCAGGTGAGCTTCACCTGGGACCTGATCTGGAGATTTTCATCTGACAAAACTACAAAAAGATAATAAAATAGGATAAAAATACAATCTAAGTAACAATATAAGAGAACAAATGTTACAAATAAAGATAAACGTCAGTTGTTGCAAAACCATAAAACTGGGCTAAACATGCTGATGGTCAACTCTAACCTCACTTCCTGTCACAGGTCAACTGACCCCATCACTTCCTGCTACCATCCACCTGGTGCAGGTGGATGTGCTCCGCTCCTCCTCCTCCTGGTCTCAGCGCTGAAGATGGTTCGGTGGTTAAAGACAGCGACTCCCAACGTGGAGTCTCGGGTTCAAATCTCAGCTCGGACGGGGCTGCAGGTACGTGTCACTCAGCCGGTTTCTGTGTGTGTCTGTCCAGCACAAAAACACAAACAAACAAACCCTAAAAACTGAAACAAATAAAGCAAAAAAACTGAAACAAACAAACCAAAAACCCTAAAAACTGAAACGAAGAAAAAAACTAAACCAACAAAAACCCGAACTTGCGTTGCGTTCCTCCGATGGACTCGTCGTGGCATTTGAACTTTAGGAGACTTTTCTCTTCATTTTGATGAAAAGTGAGACTTTTGTGGCAGCGTCTGAGTTCCAGGCGTAACGTTTAGCAGAGAGTGAGCCAGGCCTTCTCATACACCATCAGTGTCTGACCTCACAAAAACAACGGTCAGAAATTCACACAAACACTCCCAGAAGAGCTGAAGCTGTTGTAGCAGCAAAGGCTTGGCCAACATCATATTAAACCCCCGCGATTACGAACGGGACCCAACAGATGTGTGTGAATGCAGGTGGGTGAGGAGGTCGCTGAGAAGGTCTTGAAGGGACAACTCCTGCTGACTCTCATGGTCTGTAGGACTTGTCTCCGCTGCTGCTCTTTTATTTGTTTTATTTCATCTTTATTTTACCTTTTTTCAATTATTTTTCTTTGATTCCTTCTCCTCCACCGAGGAGGGTGGGTGACATCACGATGGTGAACAGCAGAGGGAGGCAGAGGGGAGAGGTGTCGCCATCTGAGGCGGCTGCAACGTCATGCCAATGCTTCCGAGGCAGGAGTGTGGCCCCCTGCTGATTGCAGGAACATCATTCAGTGCTAACGTCATAGCTCAGATGCTATAGAAGCCTCAGACTACACCTACAAAAGTTGCATCATAACTGAAGCCAAACCAGTTAACTTAAATAACCAGCAAACAGACAGACACTGACGTCATTAATGCAAATATATTAGACATATGTAATTGTTATGGCCTGTTACTAATGTAGAAAAAGGTAAAGAGAGAGAGGAGAGGAGAGGAGAGGAGAGGAGGATGTGCAATATGATGAATATGTGTTATGGTTGGTGTTCTGGTTGTCCGTGTTCTTGTTTTCTCTGCTCCCTCTGCCTGTTTTCTTTCTTTGCGGTTCTGCTTGAAGGATGGACCACAGTGGGACACACCTGTGGCTCTTTTCTAATTAGAGCGGCTCCAACCACAGACTTCTCATGCTGCCAGATGGTCGACTCTTCGGTCCAGGAATCGTTGAACCTTGGTGTTTTCCTGTCTGTTGGATTACTGCTCCCAGAACTCTGTGCTTTGTAAAACTGAACCTTTTGGGAATTATGAAATCTTTGACTGAACTTTGAAGGTTGTCTCCTTAATTCTGGGATCCAACTGTTATATATTACATCACAATCTGAGCTTCCTTAAAAGCCCTTTTCACACTGGCCAAAAAAACTGAGGGCCACAGCCCTGAGTGCACCCGTTAATGTGAAACAAGCACCTGAATTGAGAAACAGACTGGCCAAGTTTACGAGGTGTGAGGACTTCCTGTAAGTAGTGATTACGGTCGAACTTGTTGTTTTGCTGACCAGCATGCTTCTTCTGAGATGTCGAACCACAGGGCTGCTCCCAATGTGAATATCGGCAAAAAAAAACAAAAAAAAAAGGCAGAAACTGATTGTGGACCAGCGGGTGGTTGAGACAGAACAAACAAAACTGGCTTTTCCGTCCTCGGGTTCAGACGATTGATGCCAAAATGAGGATGTTCAAATGACCAAAAGCCAGGTTTGGGTTGGGCTTATTAGTGCTCTGTGCTTGGTCAACTGTTATTTAGGCTATTCCATCCTCCTCAGATACAGATTCTTTCTCATCTGGGGGACCGGGAACTGCTGTGTGACTCGACAGAACGGACCTGTCAGCCATCCTGGAGTACCTCGCAGGGACCATGACAACAGGAAACTACGTGTAGCCCCACACCGCAGCTTACCGGCTGTGAAAAATGATGAAGAACTGAACAGACTGCTGGCAGGACTCACCAGCTCAGGTGGTGGTTTCATCCCAAGTACCCAGGCAAGCCTTTTCCCAAAGAAGACCGCAATGCAACAGACGACACTTCGGCCTCAAGAGTTTTAACTGTGAAACTTGTAAGAAGTCATCATTACAATCTGTTTCTAACAAAAGGAATTTGGAGTGAATGTGGTTTATCTGGAATAGCAGAAATGTCTCTTCCACCAGCGTGGAGACTAGACGGTTTGAAGGGACAGCTGAAATAAAAGCTATAAATTAAATAAAATATATAAAGATGTAAAATGGGTAATAAATGGTGGAAAGAGGTAGCTCAGACATTGTGCAGAGGAGTGTTCCCTTTATTTCCTAAATGTAATGACCTTTTAGCATGTTCTTTGTGAGATATGGTGCTAAAAAAAGGTATTAACGCTAACCATAGCTCAATAAATCAGCTTAAAATTCCATGAGGATTAAATATTAAATAATTATATTAATATAGGATGACAGTAGAGAAAATAATTTGGAATCTATATAAGTGGGAAAGCACAGATCACCGTCATCCACTGAATGGCTGCAAACGTGCAACAGCAGGCAGAGAGACAGTGTTCAGGCAGGCTTTAGCAAAGGTCAACAAAAAACCTGCGTCAGCAGCTGGTGGAGAGACGGCAACACTGCTGATCCACTGGGCCATCCAAACCGCGCAGGTTGATTTAAAAACAAGAGCCTGATTAGTCGCTCGACTCAATACGAAGACCGATTCTGACATTTACTGTGTGGATCCTGCAGAAGCTCAAAGGTGAAGCAAAGCCAAAGCCAAACACAGTCTTCACCTGGAAACATACCTTCTGCCTCCAGGACTAAATGAGAGCATAAACAAGACAAAACCGTGTCATTTCTGGAACGCAGATGTAGGAGAATTTAATCGCATAGTCGTTTCTGCGTGCTTTGCCGTTGCATTCACTCATTTCATCTATGCTTGTATATATTTGGGATAATGCGAGGGAGCCAGGAGTCGCAAGGGAGGGAGACCCGGGAGGAACGAGGTAAAAACTGATCAAGTGTGAATCTGTCAAGAAATTTACGTTGGTGGCAGCACAGTGCTCGTGCAGCTGCAGTACTGTTGTTTAGCTAATGATTGGCTCTGTATTGATTCCTCCTGTAAGTCGGAAATGAAGAGGCAAGGCAGCATATGTAGTTTTTTTGCACCAAAAAAAGATGGGAGAAATAGAAAACAAACAACTGAGCAAAGGAGATGGACAAGATGAGGTGGAAGGAGAGAGAGAGAGAGAGAGGAAGGAAGGAAGGCCCCAGAAACGTGACAGAGCTAGAAGATCTGTCCCTACACAAGGCTACCAGGGACAGGAGAAGGTGGGAGAACACCACAGCAGTGAACATATGGAGGCGGGAGAGCATCACCAAGATGAAGAGCAAGAAAGCGAGAAACAATATAACGTGCAGGGCCCAGACAGTGAGAGGGAGAGGAGAGAGCCTGAGCTCTCTATCCTGCCCACATGGTAAAGATACTGTTGCTGCACAAACTCGATTACATAAGAACAACTAATGACAAAATGGACATTTTGCTAGAAGGTGTTTTTAGGAAACATTGCTCACACTTCCTTAAATAAATATTAATATTCATGTTTGCTTAAATATAGATAATTGTGGAAACTTTGGTGCAGTGGATTACAGATCCATTGCTTAGCTTAACTTCCAAAATTAAGCAAATATCTTTGGCTATAACTAACCAATGATAGTTCAAATTGGAATATGTTTTTATTAGTAGTTGTACTGTATAATTATTTCAGATGTAATGCAGTTTGAATCTTTCCTCCCCTCCATCTAGGCCAGGGCTGGGCAAACCTTTTGACTCGTGGGCCACAATGGTTTCTAAAATTTGACAGAGGGGCACTTATGTGCACCCCTAAACAGAAATGGCGTATAACATTTTTCAAATGAATTTTTTACATAACACAATGAAGAAACTTACTTTTTGTTCAGTGGGAACAGTGCAGAGCAGTAGCCTCCCGTTCTTTTGTTGATTGCTTGCTAGCATAGTTAGCGTGCTTTGTGGCAAAGTGACGGCTGATATTTTATTCCTTGGGAACCGCTACAGTCTTTTGGCATATCAGGCATACAGCAGTTGATCGGTGTTCAGTGAAAACTATTTAGTTGTCTACTCCTTATTAAACACTCGACATTCTCTGTCCGCTTTCCTTTTCTTAGGTCTGTTCATATTTACAGAAGGGGTGAGGAGTAATATGCCGCACCTAACATTATTATTATTATTATTATTATTATTATTATTATTATTATTATTATTATTATTATTATTATTATTATTATAGTGTGACAGAGAGAAGAAGTTCACTGGCTGTAGCTGCTGTAGTTCTGATACAGTCCCTCACAGCCCCAACAGGCTGAAACTTGATTCAAGCTGTTGCTCGGGCAGCTCTGCCCTAACCTCACACACTGTACTTGCATGTCTAACACACCAGATTAGCATGTGCAGACATATTTTGTGCTGCCTGTCAGTGCACACACAAACACACACACACATACAGAATGTGTCCTCCAGGGAACCGTGTACCCCCAGCCCTCCCCAGAAGCTGCAGAGTGACTTTTAATCATCTTCACAATGGTCTGAATGGTAATTAGTCTGGAGGCAGCTAATGGTGGCTCACGAGCAGCTGGGACAGATGATGGTGTGCAGAGGAGAGATGAAGGAATGAGGAACTGCANAGCAGCTGGGGAGGAAGTGGGGTGGTCCCCGTGGTCACTGGTGCACTCAGGGCTGTGTCTGTGTAGATTCTCACTCATCCAGGTCATAGTTATCCAAAATAGCTCTCTGTGTCAACTGGACTGAAAGGTTTCTTTGAAGACGTTTCGCCCTCTCTCCAGAGAGCTTCTTCAGTTCTAAGTTTGCTGGGGCAGAGCCTGAAAATATAGCGTATACGTGGGTGACAGAAAGTGCCTTAGTCCACCACCTCTGTTTAAAGATGGTTGTTCCAGCTTGACGTGGATGGCTTCCTTGACACCCCTCTCAAACCAGCGATCTTCTCTGGCCAGCACACGTACTTAACTGTCCTCAAAGGAGTGTCCGCTTTCTTTTAGGTGTAGGTGTCCTGCTGAGTCCTGTCCTGAAGAAGTGGCACGTCTGTGTTGGGCCATTCGTTTATGGAGGGGCTGTTTGGTTTCCCCAATGTACAGTTCCTTGCATTCCTCCTGGCACTGACCAGCATAGACAACATTGCTTTGTTTGTGTCTTGGTGTCCTGTCTTTTGGGTGGACCAGTTTCTGTCTGAGTGTGTTGGAGGGATTGAACTGTACTGGAATGTCATGTTTTTGGAAGATTCTCCTGAATTTTTCTGAAACAGAAGCAGAACAGATTCGACTGAAGGTATCTGCTGCTTTATCCAGTGCCAAAGCTCCAGCCTCCAACATCACCATGGAAGAGAAAAGAGCCCTTGCATCATCAGCAAAAGACAAGGACGTCACCATTTTACCAGCTGACAAAGGTAGATGCACAGTTGTTCTCAACACCACAGATTACGACACCAAAATACTCAACCTCCTGAGCGACACTAACACATACGAGAAACTCAAACGGGACCCCACCAGCTCATACAAGAAGAAGGTAATAGATCTTCTCCAGAAATTGGAAAAGGAGCAGGCCATTGACAGACCACAATACTACCGTTTATATCCAGGAGAAGCCATCCCTTGCATCTATGGATTACCCAAGATCCATAAACAAGGGGCCCCTCTCAGACCAATAGTTAGTAGCATCAATTCTGTCACATACAACATTTTCCAAACTTGGCCTCCATCTTGGCTCCCATGGTTGGCAACACCCCACACCACATCAGTAACTCCCAGGATTTTGCTAAAAAGGTCAGTCGTCTCAAACTACAACCTGAGGAGACCATGGTATCCTACGATTTCCCTCTTCACGTGTATCCTACCACTGAGGCAACAGCGACCATCCACAAGCGCCTTCTACTGCACAACAGCCTTCCAGAGAGAACAGCCTTAACACCAACCCAAATCTGCACCATGCTGGACCTCTGTTTGAACACCACCTACTTTCAATACAGAGAGGGCTTCTACAGGCAGAAACATGGTGGTGCCATGGGTTCACCAGTGTCTCCCATAGTTGCCAATCTCTACATGGAGGAGGTTGAAAACAGAGCCCTGTCGTCTTTCACAGGAACCGTCCCAAGCCACTGGTTCAGATATGTTGATGACACCTGGGTCAAGATTCAAACAAAAGAATTGGAAGCGTTCTCACCCACCTGAATAACACAGATGATTACGTCAAATTCACCAGAGAGGACGTAAAGGAGACAGTCTGGCCTTCTTGGACTGTGCAGTCAAGATCAAGGAGGACAGAAACCTTAGTATTGAGATCTACAGAAAACCTACCCACACAGATCAGTACCTTCTTTTTGACTCACACACCCACTGGAACATAAACTTGGTGTTATCAAAACCCTACAACATAGGGCCAAAGAAGTACCCACCACAACCCAAGGGAAGAAGAAAGAACAGGAACATCTAAAAACAGCACTCAAAACGTGGTTACCCGGACTGGGCCTTCACAAAGACCTCCAGAAAACGAGACCCCAGCAAAGAAGAGGAAAGAAATAAAGGTCACAGCATTTCTATCCCCTACCTGTCTGGAGTTTCAGAAAAATTCAGGAGAATCTTCCAAAAACATGACATTCCAGTACAGTTCAATCCCTCCAACACACTCAGACAGAAACTGGTCCACCCAAAAGACAAGACACCAAGACACAAACAAAGCAATGTTGTCTCTGCTGGTCAGTGCCAGGTTGGAATGCAAGGAACTGTACATTGGGGAAACCAAACAGCCCCTCCACAAACGAATGGCCCAACACAGACGTGCCACTTCTTCAGGACAGGACTCAGCAGGACACCTACACCTAAAAGAAAGCGGACACTCCTTTGAGGACAGTCAAGTACGTGTGCTGGCCAGAGAAGATCGCTGGTTTGAGAGGGGTGTCAAGGAAGCCATCCACGTCAAGTTGCCAACCACCCTGCCAAGGACTCTCAGGTGACCACCCAGGCCATTAACATGCCGATGGTCCACAGGGCTACATTTTCAAGCTCTGCCCCAGCAAACTTAGAACTGAAGAAGCTCTCTGGAGAGAGGGCCAAACGTCTTCAAAGAAACCTTTCAGTCCAGTTGAAACAGAGAGATCTAATTTGGATAACTCAGGGGTGTGGTCCCCCAAGCTGGAGGAACGGATCCAGCAGGTCCCAGCAGATCCCAGGAACATCACTGCGCAGGAGCATCAAGCCTCCAGGCCTCTGGTAGAGGACCAGAACTTGGAGGAGCAGAGCGCCCAGGGAGGCCCAGCGGGAGATTGTTATTTATTGTTTTTATTATTTTTTTATTCACTATGATTTGTGATTCAGTGACTGGCAAACACATATGCTAAGCTAAAAAACCATTAGCCTTGGTTTTTCTGTTTATGGCTCAAGCTGATGAAATACAAATAGAATAAACACAATTTGACTGTTAAGGGACTGAACATTAATATCTACTTCTGTGTTCTTCCGTCAGGAAATAAAAGGAAATAAATTATGACCAAATACACACCTTAAAACATCAACACTGACTGTTTTTGTTGACACTGCAGAGTCCAGAAGAAGACGATCAAGTCTTTTATCATCTTTGGCTGTAATCACCCTCATGATGGAGCTACAGAATTTACTGTTGAACGTTCCTCAATCCCTCACTGTGTTCTTCCTCACAAAAACACCCCTGCTCGCTCTTCCCTTCCCTTACCGCCTGGCCTCTAAGCAGCCATCACAATTAATCATCTGCTGGACCGAAGACATGCAGATCAATTAAGCTGCAGCGAGAGCAGCGCGATGATGGAGCATCTGTGAGCGCCAGCGCCTGAGATGATGAGACGCTGACATGACCTGAGTGTAAACGGTGTTGCAGCTGTTTCATCTCAATTCACTCAGTAACCTGAAATCTGTGGGGATATTACAATCAACACTTCAGCGTCCTCATTTAAGGTGAGTTTCACCTGGTGTGCAGCAGGTGGACGCAGCGTGTTTTAATGTGTGGGCTGGAATACAACATTCCAGACAGATTTTATTAACATAAATGGGACGTCCATCTTGATCCCGCTCTACTCTCTTTTGTGTGCACATCTGTAGTTGGTGTCCATGTAGTTTTCAGTCGTCCCAGTCGTCCAGTCGCATCCATTTTTCTTGAGGACATTCCAGCTCTTACCTCAATGGCTAAAGTCCTCAAAAACATGTTGTTTATTTACTTATTTATTTATTTTTATTTCAGATTTCTCTGTTGTGCTCCACCTCAAACTTGCCAGCACTCGGGAGGCTGTAATCACCGGGACTGTGCAGCACAGACTCCACTTCACTCTTCTGGAGTATCACCGTCAGGAGGGCGATCATCGTCACGTGACAGTTAAACATTTACTGAGCATACACTGGAACATCAGTCTAGGTTTTGGAACAAAAGTGGATTATTTTGTTCATGTTCATGTTTTTCATGTACATGTGTTTTCATCCAGGAGGGGGCTCTGCCGAAAAGAGTTGAAGAAGCAAACCACTTCAATTTGATCAGAGTTCAACAGAAACGAAGGTTTTAAAATAAAAGTGGATTTTTTTCATTCATGATTAGAACGTTTTCTTTTCTGATCCGAATCCAGTTACACATCCACCTGGTGCAGGTGGATGTGCTCCGCTCCTCCTCCTCCTGGTCTCAGCGCTGAAGATGGTTCGGTGGTTAAAGACAGCGACTCCCAACGTGGAGTCTCGGGTTCAAGTCTCAGCTCAGACGGGGCTGCAGGTACGTGTCACTCAGCCGGTTTCTGTGTGTGTCTGTCCAGCACAAAAACACAAACAAACAAACCCTAAAAACTGAAACAAATAAAGCAAAAACCCTAAAAACTAAACCAGCAAAAACCTGAAAACCAAACTTGCGTTGCGTTGCGTTCCCTGGATGGACTCGTTGTCGCATTTGAATTTTAGGAGACTTTTCTCTTCATTTTGATGAAAAGTGAGACTTTTGTGGCAGCGTCTGAGTTTCAAATGTTAAAGTTGTTGGTCCAGAGTTCATGACATATGCTTTCATCCAGAAGGGGGCGCTGCAGAAAAGAGTTGAAGAAGCAAACCACTTCAGTTTGATCAGAGTTCAACAGAAACGAAGGTTTTAAAATAAAAGTGGATTTTTTTCATTCATGATTAGAACGTTTTCTTTTCTGATCTGAATCCAGTTAAAAAGTGTCAAAGGTGGGATCGATCCACCCATCACAACCTTCAAAGAGCAAAGATCTGACCTGAACCACTGAGCTAAACATCCAGGTGAGACCTGAGCTGAACCTGTTCTGATCTGAAGATGTTCATCTGATGTCTGCGTCAGATAGATAGATAGATAGATAGATAGATAGATAGATAGATAGATAGATAGATAGATAGATAGATAGATAGATAGATAGATAGTCATGGGCATGTAAGTCTAAAACCGATAACAAAATAGCTAAACCATAAACTGGACTAAACATCCTGATGGTCAACTCTAACGTCACTTCCTGTCACAGGTCACCTGACCTCATCACTTCCTGCTACCGACCGCCACCTTTAACTGAATGGAAATCATCATCAGTTACACAAATATTTGAAGAGCTCAGATATCCACAAAATGAACAAATAAATGTAAAAACGTACACCCCACTTGGTTTTGTCTGAGGCAGCGTCCTTAGCAACCAGCTTAACAACGGCAGAGATGGGAAAGATTCATCATTATAACAAACAACCCAAAGATCCTATTTAAGAATGATGAATGAAAAGAAATGTTAATGTATATTTCTTGCAAGACTAATGTGTTATCCACTGAGACTGAGAGGAAAGGCTGCCATGTTTTTAGCTTGAGAACCTGCTGCAAGCAGTCACGTGACCTGTTGGCAGACCAATAGGAAAGGAGAGGATCATTGTAGAGTTTTCAGGCCCTAATTGTGACTGAGACTGATCAGTTTGTGCAGTTGACAAAATGTAGCTATTTTGATGTCTGGGTTGGCTGAAACCTCCAGCAGTTGTTATTAAAGATGAATAACAAAAAAAGATGAAGAGGGGAAACATCGCCCTCTAGTGCAAAGCTGCAGTAAACGGAAAAATCTGCCCAACGCAGTCCGAATGACATCATCAAGGTCACCGTCTTCACATCAAGGTCACCGTCTTTGGATCGGTTCAGTCGACTGAAGCTGAGCTCCGCTTTACCAGTGCAGACATGTGAACGGCAAGCAGCGTGGTCGAGATCTAACGGCAGTTACCGTGGTAACGACGCGTTCTGGACTCGGTGATTGTCAGATTTTGGAATGTTTGTCTGACTTTTAAAGGGAGGTCGCGTTGTGTTTGTGTTAAATCAGACAGAAGTCAACCTTTTCCTTCTGAGGAAAATAACAGTTGTGTCAAAGCATCAGGAAGCAAACACACACACACACACACACACGCACACACACACACACACACACCAGTACAGAAGAGAGCAGGGAGCAAACAGGCGAAAGCCCTCATTTATCAGCCCAATCAGAATCCTGAGGTAAAATTCTGTAAATAGAGGAGACAAAAGCATGTTTGTTTGTTTGTTTGTTTGTTTGTTTGTTTTAGTCTGAGTCACGTGTGTTTATGTTTGAAGAAGCCAACTACTGTCAGCATGTTAAACAACCCTGCCATTAAAACCAGGGAGGGAGAAATAATGAGGAAAAAAAACAAAAAGAAGGAGAGAATAATTACGAGGACCGACGCAGACAAGGAAGAAGGGATGAGTGAGAGGAGCAGAGGGGAGACAAGATATACAAGAGGAGGAAGGCAGAAGAGAGGAGGAGGAGCAGGAAAAGGAGGTGGAAACAGAGGAGAGTAGTGAAGGAGGAGAAAAACGCCGTTAATTCCATCCTTTCGGTGTCTGAGAAGCAGAGCTGCTGGGATCAGCAGGTCGTCTCCACGACATTAATACTGAAACAGGCAGCCGACCGCGGCGCCCGCTCCGGGGTCAAAGGTCGCCACATTTGAAACTGTCTTTAAATGAAAATCTCTGCAATTCCACACACACACACGTTTTCTTCTCTCTGTTCATTTATTTTCAGCCAATAATCATGTCTTTTCCCTTCCAGCGCTATAATAGCTTAGCATTAGCACTGGCCTCGTTGGGCACGTGGGCTCTGATGCAACCGCTACGCGCTCATTTATCTACATCAGACCATCAGTGGGCGGGGCTTACGATCATGTGATGATGCCACGATGAGAGCAGGAAGACAGGAAGAGAAAGATGGCAGCAGCTGCTCTGGTCTGGTGAGTCCGTATCAGAAGGTCGTTTGTTTAAAGCCTGGCGGAGGTTCTCTGCAAGTCTGGGGCTCCTGATGGAGATTAGGTGGGGGTCCAGATCATCGTGGAGTCTGTCTTAGGTGAAGAGAGGCAAGGACCAGAGGCAGCCTGCAGCCACAGAAGGCCTTTGCTTGGTTCTCCAAGATGTTTGGAGCAACCTACCAGCCCTGGTGCTGTCTGGAAGGCAGAAGATGTTCACAGCAGATATTGGTTCCATTCAGATTCCTCTTCTGATCATTCAGTCATTTAAAGAGTGAAATAAACTATTAACCCTAAAATGTTGGTGTCACCTACTGAGGACCAAAACTGACCAACACCCACTGACCGACACCCACCTGGATCATCTGGAGAACATCCCTGACGGCTCTGGCGGGCAGACACACGGCTGCTTTTATCTCCAGATTACTGCCACAGTCTGCTTCCTGGTCTTCAAAATAAGAGCACGTCTACGCTACAGGAAGTGTTGAACTGCTCAGCTGATGACGAGCAGACGGCTGGAGCACGTTTACCACTGTTAAAGCCTCCGCAGCGGTTCCCTGGGCCTTTCAGGATCCATTCCAAGGTTCTCTTCCTGGTTTTTAAAGGTCTTGAGCTTTCTGATTTGCCTGACCTGCTTTTATTTTCCAAACCCTGGCGGAGCCTGAGGTCTTCTGGCTCCGGCCTCTTCGTTATTCCACGTGTTTGGACTCAAACACGGCCGAGCGAGCACCTCACGACCTCGGACCACATCCGTGGAACAGCCTGTCAGAGAGCCTCGGGGCTGCACAGGCTGTTGATGTTTGTTCACAAGGCCTAAAAAACTCACCTGTTTCATCCAGCATTCAAATGGCTGCTTTTACATTCACATTTTTCTATGAGCTGTTTAGGCTGTTTTATTAGTGTTTTAGGTTTCAGACTCTGGTTGTTTTTATTTAGTGTCACTTTCCGTGTCTTGTGGCTCCAGCGTTTCCCTGGGACGCCCCCAGGAGGTGACTCTGGGCTGCACTTGGAGGCTTTTTCGTGCAAACCCAGATTTGTCAGAGCACAGAGGGGCCTCAGGGACAGACAGGGGCCAGCGACGCAGCTCTCCCTCCCTCAGCAGCACCCACCCATGCGGAACAATTATTCCTCATTTTGAATGAGATCATGAGTGAGATGGTCTTCAGGTATAGAAGCTAGCTAGCTTTAGCGCTGTTGGTGCTGGCAGGTCAACAGTTTAAGACTGGTTGGAGAAGAGAGGATGATGAAGCCTCAGCTTGTGCACGTTCTGTTCCACACCAGATGAATTATTCTTGAACAACCGCTTACATGAGCCTTGAAGATCATCCTTTTGACCCAGACGTGTTAGCAAACTACCTCCATCCTCCCCTAATACGCTGCTGGTGGCTCAGTTATTGGAGGAACCAATCAGCAGAGGAACCGTCTGAGATGTTTCACTCAGCTTTTGGATCGTCACAGCAGCGATTTAGGTTCCTCATGAGCTCAGAGCTTCAGACTGGTTCCTGTAGTGGTTCTGCTGGACCTCAGTGCTGAAGAACTGACGGTGTTTTTAATGAGGTGGGGGTGAAGGAGAGGGGGCTGCTGAGGAACCAACCAACTATATTCAACATTTATTCAAATATAAAGAATGTACTTGAAATGACACCGAGGATCATGAAGTGATGGAGAACACAGGATGGAGGTTCTCCTCTCCGCTTGTCTTCATCTACTCCTCCACCTCCTCCTCCTCCTCCTCCTCTCCTCCTTTGCTCCTCCTCCTCGCCTGTGTGGCTCCTCTTACTGTCTGGACAGACGGATGACAGTTAAATGCTTGGTCTTCATCGTCGGCTGTTCCTCTGGGTAGCCATGGAAACAGAAGGCAGCTGGCCAGGATGGATGTCTGTGGCGGATCCCACTGGCTCAGGGTGGCTCTGGACCGTTTTTCTGGACCAGACTGTTGGATATTCATTCCATGGATGGTTCTGTATATTTATCAACCTTATTTTTAACAAACAAGATAAGATAAAATAAGATGAGATGAGATGAGATGAGATGAGATGAGATGAGATGAGATGAGATGAGATGAGATGGTCAGCAGCTCCCTCTTCAGATTGGTCCTCCTGAGAATCCTCAGAAAGTGGAGACGCCGCTGGGCCTTCTTCACAACCTCTGAGGTGTTAGCGCTGCAGTGGAGGTCTGCATCTGTGTGCACTCCTAGGAACCTAAAGCTGGGCACCCTCTCCACACATTCCCCGTTGATGCAGCTGGGCTGAAGGTTGGACTTCGTCCTCCTGGAATCAGTTATCAGTTCTTTGGTCTTGATGTTGAGGACCAAGTTGTTGTCCGCACACCACCCCACTAGCTTCTGGACCTCATCCCTGTATGCCGTCTCATTTCCACCAGAGATGAGCCCCACCAGAGCCAAAGCCCCCCCAGAGCCCCACCACGGTGGTGTCTGGGTGGGTGCTGACACAGTCACACGTGTACGAAGGTCTAACCTCCATTTTAACATCTTTTCTCAAACTAGATAAAAATGTGTGTGGGTGCACACTTCCCGCCTTTTCCAATAAAATAGTCTCTAGGTGCTTTACAGAGGCAGAAACCCAGAGCCGGAACCCCCAGGTAAACTCAGTGGCAAGGAAAAACTCCCTTTTAACAGGGAGAAACCTTGAGCAGGACCAGGCTTACGAGGAGGAACCATCCTGCAGAAAGTCGGCTGGGTGAAGGAGGAGAAGAAGAGGGAGACAGGACAGAGAGAATAAAGAGAGAGAGAGAGAGAACAGATATACAAAACATAGCAAACGTAACACAGCATATAAAGGGAAGAGCACAAGCAGGTGCTGACAGTGGACACTGGCTTTGTCTGACTCAGGTCAGCTTTGGAAGTCTGTCAGTAACGAAGAATTTGTTGATTTTTAATATGAAGTAGACTTTTCCACTCCTGTTAGACGTGTGTTCATGTCTAAAGACCAAACAAACGAAGGTCGGATTTTCATGCTTGCTTTGGGATTAAAACTCCGAGCGAAGGTCTTTGAAAGCGGAAGTCTGACGAACGTCTGCCAGAGGTCTGTCACCACCAATTAACTCGTCGGCAGCAGCTTGGTGCCACAAGTTCAACCTCTGCCGGGGGGCCAGAGCCTGGCAGCACACAGCCATTAGCTCATGCAAATGAGAGCGGCGCTAGCTCGCCGCTCTGGCTTGAAAGACCGGTCGCACCAAACATCCAGCAGGAAACCCGGAGGTTGGGTTATCCTCAGAAGGGTTAGCCTCGGCGTCTTCTGAGGAATCCAGATGTAAATGGAACAAATTTATTCTGAACGTGGTCCTAAAACAGAAGTAATGGAGGTCGCTCGTGAGGCTCGGCCCCGGCAGAATCAACCATGAATATGAAAGTTTGGGCAAGTTGTACGTTAACCTAACGTATTAGCGCTGATATCAGCAGGCAGGCAGACGTACCGACCTTCCAAAGGGTTAGGATCCGAGGCGCTGGTTCGGAGAAGATATTACATCACTGTCTAAAAAGAGAGAATAGTATTGATCCCCGAATATCTTTACTGGAATTAGCCATCATGCAAACAAGAGCTAACGGTCGTGATCCTGCTGTTGGTGCCCCTGAAAATCAGTAATCAGGCAAAGGATCAGGTTCGTGGAGCGAGTCCGAGCCAGCTGGGGAGGAGTCGGTGGGGAGCAGGTCGCTTAGCAACGCTTTGTGGCTGTAGCTCAGAGCCTAGGTGGACAGCAGGGGGCGACAGTGAGCACTTTTGCTGTTGAACTCGGTGTTGGGCTGAGTCGCCACCCACACTAGCTAGCACACTAGCTTCCTGTATTTTAGGTACAGGCGTGGCTCATTTTAGCCTCGTTGTCCAGAGGAGTTAACTGTTTTTCTTCTCTGGTGCGCAGGTGGAAACAGGCTGCTCGGTTCTGTCGCAGCTCCACCGTTTTTTCCCAAGAACTTTGTTGAAAGCGGAGTATTTCTCTTCCTCCCCTAGCGGAGGAACCACAAGACAGCGTCAGAGACGTCAACATTTCACCATCGATCCACAAGCTTCAAAGGAAAAACCAGCGTGTGTAAATATAAGGTTTTATTTACTGCAGTTCAGGAAATGTACATATTCTTTCCAGGTATAAAACTTTGCCTCATATAAGCAATTACATTTCATATTCATTTAAATTATTATTTAAAACCCCTGAAGAACCTTAATTGGAAACTGAAAAACTGAAATCAAGCAGCTCGTTAGAGTTAGTAGAGTTAGCAAAAGCCGTCCAGCAGTTTGCAATTATTACTTTAATATTGTTATTAAAACCATCAGGATTAAAAGTAAAGGAGAGGAGAGTAAAGGGTTCAGTTGGTCAGAGCTGATCACTGCTGATCGTTTGCTGATCGTTTGCTGCTGCTGTGGTCAGAGCTGATCACTGCTGATCGTTGCTGATCATTGCTGATCGTTTGCTGATCGTTTGCTGCTGCTGTGGTCAGAGCTGATCACTGCTGATCGTTTGCTGATGTTCGCTGCTGCTGTCAACGCTCCTCAAGCGAATCCTCTTCACTCTGCAGGCGTTGACGGCTGTGATATGTGAGACAATCCTGAGAAGAGCTTCTGGAAGGCTGATGGTCGGTAACTTGGTGGCTGATGATGAAGGGAAAACGGACTGATGGACGGATGGACCTTAGAGAGAAACAGAGGAGTATTTTATGTTCATTAAGGCCATTAAATACTCCGCAAGAGGGAAAGCATTCCTCCTCATTTGATTGCATGAGGATTAGTCACATGAGCCTTTTAAGTCCCATTAAATGAAAAGATAAGAGTTGTTACAGGATGTGGCGAAAACCCGACAGCGAAGATGATGACCACGAATGTGCGAAGGTGTTAATACTAACGCAGCTAGAGACTGATGAACGACTACAATGCTAATGGAGGAGTTAGCGCAAACTCATGATCAAGGCCCAGAGGAACTGCCTGGACTCAAACTCACTGACCCTGACCCTGACCCGACCATCCAGGAGGTGAGTGAGCAATACAGGAAGTCAGAGATCTTTGTGGAAGGACGAAGCCCACAAAGAAGAGCAACAGAAAGAGGTGCAGCAAACATGGCTGGACTTAAAGAGCCCATGGAGGCATCACGTCTGCAGAAGAACCGGTACGACGGTGGAGGCACTTGGTCCCCTGGACCTCATGATGCTGCATGGACAGAAGAAGGAAGTGATGAGATGAGACACCTCCCTCCCTCCGTGGCAGAAAACACACATCAGACTCTGAATGTTAACGTTTTAATTACTCCAGGAAGCCTCTGAGCTAATTGTTAGCACCTCCATTAATCCCTGGACGCCTCATCCGCCCGTCAGCAGCAATGAGGGGGCGTGGCTGCTGTCGCTGACCTTTGGCCTGCACAGAAAACATCTCAATCACGCATCCGGCTGTGGTTTCGCGTTAGCACCTTCACCTTTCAGCTGGGCACACGGTGCAAACGCAGCCGGCTGCGTCTCCTCGCAGAGATCCACCACGAAAAACCAGCAGGTCCAGACTGCAGAGCACCAGTAATAAAACTGTCAACCATGTGATGGAAAAGGTGCTCGTGAAGCGGAGATGCTGCCAAACCAGGTGAAAACCGCCTCCAATCACGGTCCTGCGTTGATGAGCGACGCGGCAGAACGCCTGCGAGAACCGACGCTCAACCTAAAGCTTGGTTTCATCCTTCATATTTAGATTGATTTATTTCTGTTTTCCTTTTTCCACTTTCAAATTTCCCTGTTTTCCTCTCATAATCCTCCGTCTTAATTACTCTCTAATAATTAGAAAATCCAGATAATCTGCTGTTCAATCTGGAACGAACACACACACACACACACACACACACACACACGTGCACACACTTATCAGCCACATGAATAACTTTGTAGAAGACAATTATCTGTGCCTAACAGCCATTAATTAACCGCAGCGGAAAATGAGTCTGAAACAGCTCCTGCTCTCTCTCACACACACACACACACACACAAAGAAAAAAAAGTGTTTTGTCTGGATCAGATAAAAACTGCAGTCTGAATGATGATGAACGGAGCCTTCGCCGCTCCTCTTCCTCCTGAGATGCCAGATATGATGCATTAGCTCAGTTACAGTAACACAAATTTGCAAACGTGCAAAAATCCGACGACATCCTGTTAAAATCAACGCAGCAGAGGAAGCCGTTAGCGTTAGCGCTCCTCCACTAAGAGTGCCAAACGGCCTCCTCCCAGCTCGTCCGCATAAATCTGCATTAATGTTTGATTTGGAAGAAAACAAAGGGGCGTGGCCAAAAGATCAGATCTAATGGTGCCGACAGAAACACTAGAACCAAAGCGACTGGTTGGTTGGGTTGGGATGAGCAATTCTGGTTTGATGAGTGAATACTTGACTTGATCTCACCTGGTTCATGCAGTTGGCAGCGCTGAAAACACGCACACACACACACACACACACACGCAGAGGGATGGACCACTTCTGTACTTTTTACACCTAGTCTTCCTTCCCTTGTGTCACACGTGCTGTCCTACATGCGTGCTCTGTCTCTTTGACTCATCCTGTCCAGTAATGATGAGAAATACTGATAAAACACAGCGAGTGATTAAGCAGGCGGCAGCGTGAAACTCGGGTCTAGAACTGCGTCATTAGCCTTCACGCTCGCGGCGTTCCTGCACTCTGACAGCTCAGAACAAAACGCTTTCAATCAGATTCGTCCAGCACCGCAGCCTCGGCCTGATGCTTCCGAAACCTTAAGCTGTGAACCTGTGACCTTTTGCAAGGGCTGTGAAAGCAGCGGGAAGATAATTTACCCTCATTTCTGCTAACTGATGCCAGGGAAACAGAAATGTTCTGAAGCTCTGAATCTCTCTTTGCATCACAAAGTTTTTTTGTTTTTTTTTTACATATCTTTTTTTAAATATCTTTGTGTAAAACACAGCCCAATTTCCCCAGAAAGATCACTGCCACGCCCTCAGTCACTGATATCCCCACGTCTCTGAGCTGGGTGTAGTACCACATGCAGCCACCAGGCGGCTCATCACCGTCTACTGTACTGTAGTTATTTATTTGGAGGTACGTCGCCACGGCTGAGGCTGAGGCTTACTGGGCTGACTTTTGTCGTCATCAGGCCGTCTTCCCCGCCACCGTTGCCGCCTGAGTGTTTTCAGCCGCCCGGGCCAAGCCGTCAGCCGTCAGGGCCTCCTCCAAGCTCCTCCTGGCCTGGTGCACTTTCAGTTCCTGTTCCCTGCGCACAGCAGCAGAAGCCAACAAACACTGACCTGTAATTTTGCAGCAATGACAATAACATGACACGGTAATAACCATTAGCGTGTCATTACTAAAAGCAACATCGTCAGTCAACGGCAAAACTGACACAGGTCTACAAGCCCTGCTGAAAACCACACTGGTCACATGATTACGAGCAAGTGCAGCGCACGTGCAGTACTGTGGTCACCAGCCACTCATCTCCCAGCCCCCAAATGCAAATGAGAATAGAGATTTTTGTTCTCCCCCTTGGATATTTTGTTTATACCACAAACAAAATAAGGAGAATAATGCAGCGCTAATGCAAAGCTACGGGCCTAAATAGACCGTTTAAATAAAGGAATGACAGCTGTTTACAGAAGAAGGACAAGCTCGTTTAGAGAGAGAGAAGGATCAGTGGGGGCGCCGGACACTGGAGAAAAACAGAAAGTCATATAGACCATAAGTGAAGGAAGAGAGAGGAGGAAAAGAACCGAAGAGAATGGGGGAAAGAGGTGTGTAGCAGACTGAAAAAGAGAGTGAAGGCAGAGGAAGTGGAGCGTTTAGTGATGTTAACCAGCGATCCGTCAACATTTCTGCCAGCTGACAGCAGGAGGCGCTGTTTACGCCTCAGCACCACAGGACAGGTGTCCACTGTTCAACCTGCCTGTAAGCACAGAAGAAGAAACACAGCCCGGCCCTTCCAGGGTTTAAAAGAAAAACACCCAGGAGAAACAAAATGGCTTCCCACAACGTCACTGCACAAAAAGCCAAGTACACACGGCGCAACTGGACAGGGTCAGCGGGAGCGTTGGGTGTCCACTACCAGACTGGTCTGAGACAGGAGGCGTGGCCGACAAGGACTGAGACAGGAAGTAGGTGGCCGCAGCGTTATTGTTGGGATCAGATGTCTGTTGTTGCTCCTGGAGTTTGTAATAATACATTTCCCCCCACAAAAAGACACTTTTAGTCTGGTGGAATTTATTTTTCTTATTCGTGACGCATTTTTGGACTGATTGGACTCTGGGGGGACTTGTAGTCCCAAAAACGGGGACTAGCACACTTTTATTAAAACTACAAAACAGCTATGTGCAGCTCAACATTTACAATTGTAAATTGTAAATTTAAAAATAGATGAGAGGACGGTACAACTTCAAATGGTTTCAAGATCGGGGTCACAGCTGAAAACTTTTGTTCCGTTTATATTGCGGCGGTGGTGGCGTGCAGTTGGTGGTAAAAGTGGGCGTGGAGTGGGGTTGGTGCGGACAGAGGCTGAGTCCGTCTCCTGTGTCCACTGACCTCGCTAAACCATTTTTTAATCTCCCGATGTGTTTTGTTTCTCTGCTCTGCTGCAGCTGCTCTACTGCTGCTTCTCACTTCCTTATTTTGAGGCCACGCCCACGTCTGCTCTCATTGGCTGCAGCTCTTTCTAGCAGCCTGGATATCTAGCAGGTTTGATATCCAGTTTTAGGTCTAAGACTCGGCGCGGGGCGTCGCCAGGCTCATTAGTCGAGTCTTCGAGGTTCTTAACTCAGTCGCCAGGCGGATTAGCGCCTCACCCGAGTCTAAGACGCCGAAAATGGTGCCGCGTGTACTAGGCTTAAACGGGAGTCAGAGGCCGTGGATGAAGAGGAAGTGACTCCAGCAGGGCCTTGACGGCGTCCAGGAGCTGAACCTGGAACGCTGGGATTCACTGCAGGGCCCTGGAGGCGTCGCTGGCCTACACTGAAGAAGAAGCCTGAAAGGTGCCTTCATGACGAGTGTTTCTCACCGGATGTGCTCATCGGTGACGGTGAAGGCCTTGCAGAGCGGCTGGCAAGTGTTGAGCCAGATGGCGGGGTTCTTCTCTGCCGCTACCGAGGTCTGTCCTGTGATTGGTGCAGAGCTCATGTGCAGGGCGCTGGCGATAGACGAGAGCAACGTAGCGTCGCTGATGTCTGGAGCAACACCTGCAGGAAGAACCGGAAGCAGAAGCAGGTCAGACCTGGAGCTGGAGGCTTCCGGAGGTTCCTGCAGGGCCAGGACAGACACTCACCCTGCAGTCCTCTCGGCAGGTCCATGGTCCGCAGGACTTCCTCTGTGACGTCCAGCGAGTGCAACCCTCGTAACCTTCTCTCCCAAAACAGCTGTTAGCACACAGCGCAGAGCTCCGACTTAAACACAAACACTCACTTTGCTTCTGTTTTCTAACGGCAATAAAGAGATGAAACCATCAAATCCGTCTGCCTGTTTGTGTCAGGTTGCTTTTGACGTGACGCATCAGCGCCGCCTGCTGGTTGATTTCCTCACTACAACATGTAGTTTCTGTGCCGGACCTGATCACATGACCAAGCATCGCCCTTCCGACGCACCAAAATGTGTGTAAACTTCTCACCTGCTTGGGCTGGTCGGCTGCTCTTTGAGAGTCCGTCTTCACCTTGTTGCCTGGGTGACTCGTCACCTTGGTAACAGGCTGTTTAAAGATGGAGGCCGTCTGTCTGATTGGCAGAGTTGTGTTAAGGTCCGGTTTACCTCCCTGAAGGGGAGAGAAAGAGGGTGTGTGTGACGGTCTGTCCTCTTTTTCCGTCTGTCTGGCTTCCTCTCAGTCAGTCAGTCAGGCAGTCAGTCAGGCAGTCAGTCCATGGAAACCTGTCTTGAGTCTTCTTGTCTTTCTCCCCCACGCATCCAACCAGCGGTAGAGCATCCGCCCACCAGCACCCTCACCTTGGCCAGGCTGAGGGCGTCGTGTCTGAGGCGCTGCTTGTTCTTCTGCAGCTTCCCGGGCATCATCTTCCCTGTCCGGAAGTCGAAGCATCCCAAGTCCACCGCGTTGCCAAGGTAACGGGAAAGCTGAGGCTTACTCCTGAACTTCTTTCCTGAAGGACTGAACAAATCAGGCCAGAGTCAGACATTAGAGCCTTGTCTAGAAGGGACAAACATCCATCCATCCATCTGCCCATCCATCCGTCCATCTGTCCATCCATCCATCAGTCCACCATCCACCCATCATCCCTCCACCCATCCATCAGCCCATCTGTCCACCATCCATCCATCATCCCTCCACCCATCCATCCATCCATCCATCTGCCCATCATCCATCCATCCGTCCATCTGTCCATCCATCCACCCATCATCCATCCATCCGTCCATCCATCCATCATCCATCCATCCATCATCCATCTGCCCATCATCCACCCATCCATCCATCAGTCCATCTGTCCACCATCCATCCATCCATCATCCCTCCACCCATCCATCATCCATCCATCCACCATCCATCTGCCCATCATCCACCCATCCATCCATTCATCCACTCACCATCCTTCCATCCATCCATCCACTCGTCATCCATCCATCCACTCGTCATCCATCCATCCACCCATCATCCATCCATCCATCCCACACTCAACCTGAGGTCAACCTGAAATCTATCATTTACAGATTTTTAACGGGGGGCTGGTAAATTCCTGCGCTCTGCCTCCTCACAGCTTCTCGTCCCACAGGCTCAACCTTTCTGTGGAGCGTTCTGAGGTCCGTGTGATGAGCTGTGAAAACAGACTAAAGATGGCGGCCCCTGCGGCCTGCTGCCGCAGCCGCTCCAGTGAGTCAAGCTAACCCTAACCCAGAGCGATGAGTCACTGATGGCGCCTGTAAAAGCGAGGCCTGGCTCTGATCTGGTCCCTGGCGTGTCCAGGAAGTGACACGGCTGAAACGCTTCCGTCTCTGAGCTGTTAATCGGATTGCGACACTGAGCAACAGGAAGTGAGATCAGCCTGAAAACAGACGGCAGCTCTGCAGCATCACGGCCTCGCCACCGCAGACGTGCACCTGGAGTTCTATATTTACGCATCCAGAAAAGTGGCAGAAATGACAAGCTAAATGAAAAGAAAAGCATCTGGAGACAGCAGCCAATCACGAGCAGCACAAGCTGGCGGCTAAAGAAGCCTTTTAGAGTTCTTCTGCTTACCAGAGGTCTAACTTCTTTCCCTCCTGACCCCCACTTTGCTGTACTGTATTAATGAGTGAATTAACTCATTACTAACCCATTAGTGGGACCCAAGCTCGGTCCAAAATAGATAAAAAGCAAATTACAGAGACCTTCACGTTACCAACTGTTGCTGTGGAGGCATCTTTAGTGCCTCAGCCAACAGGGTTGACTTAGGAACAGGATCTGGTCCTCGGACCACCATCCTGCTCAGAGGGGATGGTGGTGCTGGGGCGGCCAAGTGTCCTACCTGTAGTAGTAGACGTCGCTCTTCCCGGCGCTCAGTCCGGACTTCCTGATCACCTCTTCTTTCTTCCAGCCGGGCGGCAGAGCCGGGCAGTCCGTCTTCTTTCTCTCCATCACCGCTTGCGTATCGATACCTCGTCCGTGGGGGCGATCCGATCTGCTGTTCGGCGGTGAACACCGCGCTCAGCCAGCGTGACCCGCTGGATCACCGCGCCGACCAGCAGCGGGAGCAGGCTGGGAGGAGCGACCTACGACACGGACGTCGCGTTCCTGCGGCTCCCCCTCTCCGTCCGGGCGCCTTGTGTCGTTTGGGCTGTCCTGTCCCGGGTCAGAACGCGAGCAGGACGGTCAGGGTCAAAGTGGTCCCAGTCTAACCCAGTTCACCTCCGAACGGCTCCACTGATCCTAACCGGACCGACGTCAGGGTGTGACGTCTGCCACAACACACACGCGCGCGCACGCTGACGGAAGCCGAGAGGTTGTTTTTATAATCTCCCTCGTATCATTGAGTTGTTGTTTAATTAACAACCTAGTACAGCTGCTGTATCCTGTATAAGTATGATAAATAAATCCCCAAGCGATATTATGGCGCGTTGCTAACACTCGCATTTATGTGTGAAAACTGTTTTAAACGGAATGTCACTTTGACTATAAAAATCACATTGGTGTCACAAAGAGCAAATGCATGCGTGTGACACTAATGTGGAAATGTTTGACTGGCGCACTTTGGATCCGGACGTCTCCGAGTGGGATCGGGCGGAGTCCAGTTCCGTGATTTCAGTCCGACCCCCTACTTTTGGAAGGGACTTCCAGCGGACGCGGCTCAACTACGATGTGATTTTATACGCATCTCGGCACAAAATGTGCGTATATTTTTGTTTGCTTCACTTTCTGTAGTAAATCACTGTTGTAAAGTTGAACTTAGCATCGTGTGTAACACTGACACTAACTTAAATCATAGCTAACTTTTCAAACTCATCTATATAAACGTGTGTAATTTATGTAAACGTGAGCAATTGTTATTGCAAACGCTTTAACTAACGCTTTAAAGACAGTGTATGGATAAGTGTAAACATTTGATATTTTAATGCACCCGTTGGTGCAGAATCTTTGCTCTGGTTTCTTTGCGGTTGGTTGTTTAGCTACTTAGCTGTTAGCAAGACTAAAGCCAGACGAGCAAAGTTGCGTTCGTAGGACGATGTTAATACAAGTTGGTCAGTGATGACTAATTTCGTTAAAACAATCGTATCAGGAATGTTTAGAAACAATTACGATTATTTTGAAGTGTTTCTTGGTTCGTCGTTACTTTGTTTGACATTTATCTCTGCTCGTTAACGTTTACTGGTCATTGGCTGTTAAGGCGCACTATCCCCACCTAGTGGGCTGGAGGGTCATTACACCTGGGCCACGCACCCTTCGTCGCAGCTGCGTGAATTTTTATGTCCTCCACAAGCGTCTCAGACACCTTGTCCACTAAAATAAACAGGGACAATATGTGTTGATAGTCATAAAGATGTTGCTTGCTCCATTTGTCACTCACAAATGTAGATGAAGAGGCTGCTGTCCTTGCGGTAGATATCTCCTCATACGATTCAAAGGAGCAGATCAAAAGCAAAATCAAAGCATCACATCTATGCCCTCCATAATGCACGACCATAGCTTACGATTAATTAGAAGATGCAACTGGTAGGAAAAGGTGTATTGGTGTGAATGGTGAGTTGAGATGATGTTTTGTGTCGGTTGTGTTATCAAGTATTATGTAAGCGAGTGGAATGCAACAAATGCATGTCTGTCCTGTTTATCTTAAGGTTATCAACCTCTTCCATTAAACTGCTACTCGATTACATCGGAGAACAGCAGGAGTTGAATTGTCCCTTGCGTCACACAGCAGATACGCAGCAGCTGTGCTCCCAGAGACATCCCAGGATGTGTGGCCCCGGGGCTGGACGTGGGTGAAAACCTGAGGCTAACGTGGCCCAGTCCTGCACCAAAGAGCGTGAGTAGTGGAGGCACAGTCTGTTTGTCTGCTGCAGCCTGTCTTTGTGAACGAGTTGTCTGGGTTAACTGTGCACGTTATGGGTGTTCAAACACAGCATGGAGTCCAGCAGCGTGCTTGGTGCCTGTTTGTCTCCAGAGTCCACGGTAACCTCCCTGCTTTCCAGCTCCGGTCACCTCAGAAGCAGTCTGGAGGCTCCTGAACACACCACCACCTTCAGATACAAGTACAAGGTCGAGCTCTCCAGCTTTTTTAGCCTAGCATGAATATCCACGTCTTTGTAGACTCTTCAAAGCTTCAAGGAAACTAAAATGCATTTATCAGAAGTGCAGCTCTGTACATGTTCTTCAAATAAGTGCTTTCAAGTAACGCTCCTCCAGAGGAGGTGCTCACCGTAAGTGTTTTCTGTGGTTTGACGATCGCAGCTGTATGACTCGGCTTCTGCAGCGTTGAACGCCTACATTGCAGACTTTAACAGCAGCCACCCGAGAGAGACGATGCTAACAGGAAACCTCAACGTGTCGCATCGTTTTCCCACTGCGCTGAGCACGCCCAGGGTGACCACACTCAAGAACAAAGACGGTAAGTCACAACGCAGGCCCTGGGACTCCAGACCGCATTCAGAGTCCACTTAGCTTCTCTTTCTACAGTTCTCAGGGAACATTTGACTGACAGAGAGCTGGACTTTCTGAGCCTGCCCGACAGCTCCCCTAATCACGGCGTCAACCGAGACCGAGTCTCCATGACAACAGATGAGCTGCTCTCTATACCATACGATGGCTCCATGCCTGTGACCCACACGTCTGCCTTCATCCAAGGTCTTTGAACGCATCGTTTTCACACTGTGTGTCAGTGATGGTTTAAAGCAGAGGTGGGCAAACTGAGGCCCGGGGGCCACATGTGACCCGATGAGCTATTTAATCCGGCCCGCAGAGCCTTCTCAATCATTCCTCCAAAAGCCAAATGAAGAGGGTTGTCAGCTTGATTGGTTAGAGAAAGGTCCAGACCCCCCCTTCACCTAGCATGCTAACATGTCCCCTCAAGAAGGTGGGGCCAAACATCATTTGGAGCTTCATCATCCATCTCTAGGTGGACCAATTTAGAGGCGTTTTCTCTGTCCATTCAGCAGGATTTTTAGCTAACCTCTGATCCTCATGTGGGGGGTTGGTTTCCTGCACCACCTGGCCGGCCCCCTTCATCAAGATCTACAACCCAATGTGGCCCTTCAGGCTAAAGAACTGCCCACCCCTGGGTTAAAGGATGAAGTAAGAGTGCTGCTGTGTTTGCTGACTGGCCTGTTGCGTCATCCAGGACTCTTCTCTCCGTCTGGAGCCCCCCAGCCGTGCCTCCCCTCCACACCCGCCATCAGAACCTGGAACAGATCACACAGCATGGGCACCATTCCAGAAGGGACCCAACGGGGCGTCCTGCCGACCAGGAGTCCCGGGAGCGTCAGGTTAGCCCGGCGATGGGAACCAGGGTCCGTGAGGCTTGTAGGAACGGCTGTGAACCCTGGTGCTGTTTCTGTTCCCAGGAGAAGAAGAGCAGCAGAGGTTAGCGTCTCTCCAGTGGCCTTCAGTGGGGCGACGGTGTTCGCACTGTAACCTGTAGTCAGCACCACTTTTTGTCCTTCTCAGCCGCCCCGCATGGAAAAGAGGGAGCCATCGTCATCGCTTCATCTTCCTCATTGGCTCACCAGCAATAAGTCGGCCATAGACGGATGTGAAGCCAGTGTTCCCGACCTGAAGTACCCGCCCTGGATCCACAGCTGCGATGCCAGCCGCCCAGCCGTTCCCACAGAGCCGCTGCTCTGGGACCAGCCTGGTACAGCTTTTTAAAACCAGCCTGGCAAACACGCATTTAGGGTAGAGCCAAGAATCAGCTCAAACCTGGAAGCTAACCAACGCATGTTAGCGTAGCGCTCATGCACGTGTCCGGAGGGGCACGGGCGCGATCGCCTGCTAAGAACGAGCTTTGATCTGCTGCAGCTTCCAGACCTGGAGCTCCGTCCTGGGTCGCAGAGCTGGACGACGACGCTGATCCCGAGCACACGGACTCGCAGGTAACAGCTTAGAGATTAGGATCGCAGGGACAGCTCTAGTCTGCTTTAAATCTGATCTATCAGGTGTCATTTTGTGCATCTTAATGATGCTTCCTCTGGCTGTACAAAGGGTCATCGTGGTGTTCCACAGGGTTCGGTGCTTGGGCCACTCCTGTTCACTCTTTACATGCTCCCTCCGGGGAGTATTATTCAGAGACACGGCTGAATTGAATGCTGCTAATTTGATGCTCTGCATGTTCAGGCCGACAGCCAGTGGACCCTCAGAGATCTCAGGCTCCAGCTCGCCGAGCAGATTTCCCTCCTGTCTGCAGAGAGGACAGACTCCAGCTTCAAGGAGAAGCTTTTCCGAGGTTCAGAGAGAACCAGCGTGGAGCTGTGAGGCCAGACGCGGCGGTGGTTGAGCAGTCCTGATGGTCTTCCTGCTGTGTCTCCCCTGGCAGACAGCAGGATGGAGTCGCTCCTTCAGAAGGCGGATCAGGTGTTGACCAGCCTGTCTCAGGGTGGCGGAGCAGCAGCACCTCCTGCAGATCCAGCTGAGAGGAGCTCCCAGCCCATCACACCAGGTTGCTCTTCGACTGATTGATTTCAGCCACAACCGTGAAATCACAGAACCAGATGAAAAACAAGTGTACTGTCGGGAGCGCTGCAGTCGCCGTCGGAGGGGAATAAAGAACAATCATACCAATATAGGAATAAGCCAGTAACCCAGAACTACAAAGGACCTGTGTTTTCTTTGATGTTTGTGTTGCAGAAGGCGTCACTCCACCAAACGCTCAGGAGCTGCTGTGCTGGTCGTCATCTCGACACCGACAAGATTCTTTGTAAGACCTTTGAAAAGTCTGGTTTGTTACAATCTGATCCTGTGTGTTGATGCGGATGTTGAGCTTACAGGGAGTCGCCAGCAGGGGGCACCAGAGCGCCTCCGAGTGACAGAGTACGTCAGGTAGCTGTTGCCTTGGCTTTGATCATAAATACTTCACCGCATACATCTAGACGTGGTGCTCTGTGCTGTCCTTGGCCCAGACGCGCTCCAGTCGCCGTGGAAACAGTATTCTGGAGCAGCCTGGTCCGGCGGAGGCCCTGAAGCAGGTGCTCTTCAGGCTGCAGGCTGTGGAGGCGGAGCTGCAGCAGCAGCAAAAGGCATCGGTGTGTCCAGCTGTGGAGATTCCGGAGCAGCATGTACGAGTCCAGGCCGCTCAGCAGGCGCTCAGCAGGCGCTCAGCAGGCGCTCAGGAGCGAACTGCTCGTCCTTAAATGTGCCTGCTTTCCTGCGGCAGGAAGCCGAAGCGGAGCCCGGACGTTTGCCCGACGGCCCGTCGCTGCAGAGGTAACGTCAGCCGCACCTCAGGGTCCAAACATCTTCACCTCCTCACGGGTTCTTCTCAGCTTTGAGCAGCAGTTGTTTGAAATGAACACCATCTCCGAAATGAGCTGTTCTAACCGGAGGTTCCGTTCTCAGAGCTCTGCACCTTCTGACAAACCTGAAGGTTCTGGTGGAAGAACCCAGGAAGAAGGATGAGGAGGAGGTGGGGAAAGATGAAGACGAGGGTCGCTACTCGTCTTCATCCACTGAGGAGCAGAAGTCCTCCTGAGGCCACTTCCTGCCCAGAGCATTTCCTCTGGACTTTGGCTCAGATGGACCAAAGGGGGATGTTCTCCATGGTCAAGCTGGAGACCAGATCCTTTTTTCCTCTACTCTCCTGTCTGGGACGTTCCTCTGCTCTGCTGCTGGTGGTGGTGATGATGATGATGATGATGATGATGATGATCTGCCTCTGGGTTTCTCAGCTTAACACGGTTTTTATCAGCGTGTCTTTAAAGAAACCCGGGTTTGTTTTTACCTGTTACTGACTCTCTCTCTCAGTCAAACTCATTAAGTTTGTATCAGCAGCTGGTGGAAGACGTTTTATTCTGACAGGCTGGGACGTTTTATTCTGACAGGCTGGGACGTTTCAGCGCAAACGTCCATTTATCAGCAGTGATGAGTTCCTGGAAGGGAACAAGCTAGTTATGTATCTTAGCCACACTCACAAAGATCCTGCTGTACTAGTGAATAAACTCACCACACTCATCTGTTCACGCGGGTTCTTTCATGAATTCCAGGGAATTGTCCCATTTTCACTGCTAAATTCTGGCTCGTCGCCGCTCCCGCCATCTGCCCTCGTCCCTGATGGGCCAGACGCCGCCTGGTTGAGCACCGCTGCTGGGTCTGAGCTGGATGATCCCCCTGGGTGATGGAGACCTCCACACCTTTTGTTTGCCAAGGAAACGGTCGGGAAAGGCAGGAAGCAGACACTCTTGACAGGAAGTGAGGACAGGAAGGAGAGGAGGCCTCCAGATGGAACCAGTATTCCAGCAACAGATGGAAACTAAGGTCAACACCAAACCAAAACCAGGCGGTAAAACCAGGTGGTCCACATGTGGCCCCTTCCAGGAATGACCTACCGAAGACTGTCCAAAGAAAAGACCGGCTCAGGAGAGGGGGAGCATCGGGAAAACGACAGAGCAAACAAGGGATACAGTCTAAGGTCGGAGGAAAGAAGGGCGTCGCAGCCGCTTAAATGGCCCGCTGAAGAAGACGAGCCGCGGGTGTGACGTCACCGTGCGAAGACCGCAGACAGCGGGCCAACCACGACCCCTGGTGGACACTCAAAAACGCTGCAAAACAAACCTCAAGGTCCAAAATGTTGCAAAAAACCCCACCAAAACACACAAAGATGTCACATGCGTCACCTGGTCAATGTGCATTTTCTGTGACACGTTCTGGGTCACGTTCGTGTGCTGTTCTGTGCAAACGCTCGGGTATGTGTCAGCTACAGGCTCTTCAGCGCTACCTTCATTTCTGTCAGCTCGCCTTTGTTCCCTCACAAATCAGAAGATTTCTGTCTGTTTTCAATAAGACATCATTTCCAAACACCTCTGAGCAGAAGTTTTTGCTGCTGCTGGTCCAATTTGGAGGCCTGGAAAAAAAAAAAAACCTTTTTTTGATCCGAGAGCTCGTGACTGAAAGGCTGGGCCCTCCAGGTAAACTCTGCAGGGTCTACCTTTGTTGTCTTCACCTTCACGGAGACGAGTGTGGCCGTGTGCTCGCGTCACACTTCCCTTGGCTCAGGAGATTAAGCGTAATAAGCTGCTTAACTGAGAATAGAACAATAAGAAGTAGAGCCGTCCTGACAAGGAGAGTGGAAACCTGCGACACCTCCAGCTTCTCCACCTCTGTTCATCGCCTCAGCACCTTTAGTGATTCATTTACTGATTTAGAGCTAAACACCAAGTCAGACGGGTCTTTGTCTCTCCTTTTCATTGCAAACTTATATCTAGCAACGGTGAAACAAGTGTCTTTAGCTTTATTTTGGTTTGTCTGGCAGTTTTTGAGACTCGGATGAGGATGAGGAAGAGAGGAAGGAGGAGAAGCAGCAAGAGGAGAAAGAGCTCCAGCTACGGTAAGTTCCTGCCCTTCAGCGTGCCTGCAGGTAACCTTGGACCAGTCAGTTTTCCACCTGCACGTTAAATCTATGTGAGGAAACGTTCTTAAATCATTATAAGTGAGCAAAATCTGATGTTTAGTCTTTACTTTCTACATTTACAGTGAAACTTATTATTTAAGATAATCAGACAGACAAAAGTAAAACCCAGACACGACCTGTGACATCATCGTGTGTGTGTGTGTGTGTGTTTACATTTGATTTAGTCTAAAAATCTGCTTTTACATCAGTCCACCACTAGGTGTCAGGCTTTATCCAACATTCATAAGGTTCACGCAGCAAAAATGAATGAATGTTTTGTGCGTAAAAGTGGATATTTACTAAAATTAACCTGGAGGGTTTTGTCTTCTTTTAGACAACACGCAGGAGAACAGCAGTAGCACCACTTATGAAGATGAGGAGAAGAAAGACGGTCAAGGAGACCGAAACGTTTTATCAGGTTCTGAAAAAGAGAGGAAGTGCAACAGTGAGGAAGACGACGACGAGGATGGTCATATGAATTTACCGCCCAACCCAAAGATTGTTTACATGAAAACAACCAAGGACAAAGAGAAGGGCGTGAGGATAACCACATCCGTGTCTGTCGGCGACATGAAGGACTCGGTTCCAAAGATCACCTTTCAGGTGTCACACGAGCCCTTATCTGAACATCTAAGCGATTCTTCAACATCGCTTTCTGAGATCAGAAAAACAAAGGCTTTTGGATTAAAGTTAAAACTCGAAATGAAGGAACGGACGGAGCCGAACGGAAGTGTGGTAGAGAGCGACTTTTACTTCACGTACGGAGACGACTGCAAGGAACCTCCTCCCGCCGCTGAGCCACTGGAGAGGCCTTCAGAACACGCGTGGACCTCCAGGGACGCTCACAGTAGCGGTCAGGCTCAGGAGGACGCCCGGTTGCCAGCGTCAAAGACGAAGGACAGTCCAGACGTCTCCCAGTACTTCAGTGAGCAGGGCTTCGGCTCAGGGGGCCCTGGTCCAGCCCCGCCCACTGAAGAACATCAGCCCCGCCTCAGACTGACGGCTCTGGACGGCCTGGCTCTCTCCGCTCTTCATCACTCACACTTTCATCCAGCCTGTCCAAAGAGAAGCTCCTGGATCCAGAAGATGGGCGCAGAGCAGCGCGGGTGCCTGTTCCCCATGAAGAGGTGCCACACCTTTCCTGGGATGTCAGAGGCTCTTGGAACGGTGCAGGAGGAGCTGCTGCTGCCTTATCAGGGCTGCGTTTTGACTTTTATTATGAGCTCACTTCCCTTCAACGCAGTGAGGCTGGGAAATATTCATCAGGAGAAGATCCGTCGTTCTTCGTTCGGAAGCAGAAGACCTCAGCGTCCACCGAGCACGTGGAGGTCTAACTCAGACGTCCACCAGGACATGATGATCTGTGGCCTCATCCCGCGCGGACGGCAAACTATCAGCAGATACCGTCATGGAGATGTCGAACTGGGCCTAGAAGGTCGTCAAGGCAACTTCGGTGAAGAAGCAGACGGCGGGTTCCATCCAGAGCTGGAGGGAGAAGATCCCAGGCCAGAGCAGCTTCCAGAGGAGCTCAGGCCCACACAGATGTTGTGTCAGCCTGGGAAAACTGGAGAGCATCAGGATGGAGCATCCGCGCTACCTCAGCCCGTCGCTGCAGAACATCCCTGCACGTTCCCTCCGGCAGCTTCGGCGCTGCCTGACGAGTGGAGCGAGGACGCGAACCGCCTGCTGACGGACACAGAAAACAGGGAAGGAGAGCAGAAACAGGAAGCGGAACGAGGGTCTTCACGTTCTGCTGCCATCTCTGCAGACAAGCAGGAGGAGAAGCTCACCAAGATGGACGCGACGAGCCACCAGAGCTCATTCAGACGTAAGTTCCACTCCTGCTCCGCTAGGATTCATTTCAAATGTCCGGCTGGCTCACGCCGGAAGCCTTCTCCAGTCTCCGCAGACACCAGTCAGCGCCTGAGGCCGGCGGACGGCGGCGTCTCCGACCACTGGGCCGTCAAGAGGAAACTCTTCAAGGAGAACAAGCAGTGGAGCTCGGCTGGAGGAAGCTCCATCACCAGCGACATGACGGACGAACAAGGTTGGTCCGAGCAGCCAGGACACAGTCAGCGACTCTGGTGCGCTTCGTGACGGTCGTGTAGAAAAATGTCCACCCTGTCTTCCTGGGTAGCGTGTGAGGACTGTCCTTCTGTGGACGTGACGCCTCAAGACGAAGACAGGGGCTTCTACGCCGAAACCTTCTACTCGTCAGCGTGGGTCTACCAGGGAGAGGACAGCTCAGGGGAACTTCCTCCCAGCCTCAACATCAGAACGAGAGCCGTCTCAAGTCAGTCCGCCTCCCGGTCCATCAGAAATCTGAGCGTCCTGCTGCGGGACCACGCCTACCGGGGGCGGGGGGGCACGCACCGCCGCCGCGGAGCTCCTTTACGTGCTGTTTGCTCATCACTGTTCCCCTTCTCCGCAGTTCGTGAGAGGACTGTGAAGATCAGCAAAGGCACCGGCGAGTATCCCTGGGGCTTCAGGATCCAGTTTTCCAAACCCATCGTGGTGACAGAGGTGGACACCAGTGAGTGACGACAACAGACTCGCGCTAACCACGCTGACGCGCTCCTTTGGTGGCCAGATGCTCATCCACGGAGGTTCTGTCTTCCAGACGGAGCGGCCGAGGAGGCGGGGCTGCTGGTGGGAGACTACGTATTAGCTGTCAACGGAACCGATGTCACAAGTATCCCCCATTCGGAGGCCGCTAACCTAGCCAGACAAGGTACGTACGGGAGTCCAAAGGCCTGGTTATCCTGGTTACCGTAATCTCCTTGACCTTGCAGGTCCAGATCTTCTGACGTTAACCATCGGATCAGACATAGCCCGATACCCCAGCAGCCCCAGACCAGCGTGCCGCGGCTACCTCTACAAGCGCACGCAGTCGGGCTTGATCAAAGGCTGGAGGAAGAGGTGGTTCGTGCTCACACACGAATGCTGCCTGTGCTACTACCGACACCGGCGGGTGAGTACCAGCATCAGCGCCACATTCAAAGAGCCCCACCAAAGAAGAAGACAGCAGGAGGGCTGGTGCTTACAGGACGAAGGCAAGCAGAGGCCCCTGCTCGCAGTCCGGCTGGAGGGGGCCGAGGTGCGGCCCGACGCGTCCCTGGGGAAACCCTTCGTGTTCAGGTGCTGCCCTCAGGCTGCTTCCCGAGTGTTCTTCTTCTGCGCCACCTCCAGCCAGGAGATGAAGAGGTAACGAGGATCTTGCCTCCCAGACGCAGGATGTTTTTCACTCGTTTGCTTCTTCCAGGTGGCTGGAAGCGATGGAGAAAGCCATCCGTCCTGTCACGCAGGTAACAGGCCGTGTCCCTACTGGTGGAGCGAGGGAGGTACTTCATCACTCAGGGACAGTGTCCGGCTTAACGCTAATTGAGCCGCTGACTGCTGCCTTGCAGAACCACGTGTGGGAGGACGTGACCAGACACAACTGCAGCCTGCCGCCGCTGGCCGTCAAGAACCCCGAGCGCCTGGGACTGCTGCACAAACTGGACAAGAGCCGCGACGCCTGGGTCCAACACTACTGCATCCTGAAGGACGGCTGCCTCTCCTTCTACAGCGGCATCCGTGCAACTCACGCCCAAGGTAGGGAACGGAAGAGAAAGGAGTAGGACAAGGCAGAAGGGACTGGAAGAGGTTCAGGGCTGACGGGAACAGACAACCAGCCCAGGACTGGTTGGTTCATTCAGAGGTGGGCAAACTGAGGCCCGGGGGCCACACGTGGCCCGATCAGCTACTTAATCCGGCCCGCTGAGCCTTCACAATAATTGGTTAGAAAAAGGTTGCGACCCCCCCCTTCAGCTAGCATGCTAACATGTCCTCTCAAGAAGGCGGATATATGAATGTGATACGTGGTATAAACGTGACTAAAAGCTGCTCAATTGCCTGCGTTCAGGTGGGATCTACCTGCAGGGATACACGGTGAGGGAGCAACCGTATGGATCCAAGAAGTCCAGCATCGAGCTGAAACCTCCCTCTGACGAGTTCAAGACCTTCTACTTCTGCGCCGAAAATGCTGCCGAGAACAAACGGTGAGGTCGTGTCCCAGAGCTGCTCGTCCGGACTCACAGCACCGGCTGACGTGTTGCGTCAGCGGCGGCGTGGCGGTTTCAGACGTCTGCTCTTCCTCACAGGTGGATTCTGGCCCTCAAAGCCTCAGTGAAGAAGTGGCTGCCTCTTCATCAGGCCCTGCAGGACTTCATGAGTCAACCCCCCGAAGAGACCCGGATGTGAGACCTGACCCGACCTCTGGACCACAGAGGTCTTCCCCTTCAGACCCAGCTTCAGGAGCTGTCTGGTTTTGGTGCCTTGCTCAAAGACATTGGAACCACGTGGTGACCTCTCCGTTGTAGTTTTTATCTGTTTGGTCTTCAGTAGCTCTTCCTGGTTAAACTGGCTCAGATCCTGTGGATCAGAGATGTGGGACTGGGATCAGCTGAGGTCCCAGACGTGATGATGGTGATGATGGTGATGACGATGATGATGAAAATGATGATGATGTCAGGAAGAGCTGTTCTTGTCTTCTTCATCGTGTCTCTAACTGAAAACAACAGGAAATATCAGGAACATCAAGGACGTCGTTGATGTGTCAGAAGATGAAAGCAAATGCTGGGAATCGTGGGACAGCTTTGAAGAGCCCATCACTAGCGAGCCGTCGAACCGGCTTCACTAAGACTGCCTTGCTCAAAGTGATGAAGAATGTAAAGGCTGTATATCTGCTCCCAGTGATTCTCTTCTGAGGTCCTGGCTCCCACCAGCAGGTCTGCCAGGCACTGGGGCTACTGGAGCTACTGGGGCTACTAGGGCTACTGGAGTTACTGGAGCTACTGGGTCTACTGGAGCTACTAAGACTACTGGGTGTACTGGGTCTACTGGAGCTACTAAGACTACTGGAGCCCTAGAGCTACTGGGGCTACTGGGGTTCCTAGGAGCTACTGGGGCTACTAAAGTTACTGGGGCTACTGGAGCTACTGGAGTTACAGGAGCTACTGGGGCTACCAAAGCTATTGGGGCTACTGGGGCTACTACGGCTACTGGAGTTACAGGAGCTACTGGGGCTACCAAAGCTATTGGGCTACTGGAGCTACTAGGGCTACTGGGTCTACTGGAGCTACTGGGAGCGTGTGCAGTGATGTACACATCAGCCCAGGGGGAGGATGGAAGTTCTAAAGCTCCCAGTATGGACTCCTGGATGGTCCTGAATCAGAACCAGTTTCGTTTCGGCATTTAAAATGTTGAATTCTGCATCAGAAAAACACATTTTCAGGTTTGTACAGGTCAACAAGCTGAGCCGATTCCTCCGGCAGCCTGCTGTGCTGCAACCAACCTTTTATTTTAAATACACTTTGAATAAATAACAAAACAAGACAGTGACTCAACGTCGTCGTTGCAGGATTGAAATACAGCAGAAAAGTGGGATTAAAAACAGAACGAAGGATTCTTTCAAACTTTCTCTTCACTAATGACCTTTGGATCCATTTCATAGTATGAAACAACCGACTGGAAGCAGAAACCAAACGGTGACACCTCAAACATGATCAAAGCTGCAGCTTGGCTCAGTGATCGGTGACGCGCTAACTCACCAGGGTACACGCGTGTTCTAAAAGTGCAAAAAACACGGCTAAGGGTGCGGCCACGCGCTCGCTGCTGTGGCCTGCTAGCATCTAGCGCTGAGGTGCAGGAGGAGCCTGGCCTGAGGGCGGTGAGGGCTGAAGGATGCGGCTGCGTCTCCGAGGAAACCTCGTCTTTGATCTGCCTTTGATCGTCCGTGGGAGAAACCTGAACTAGCGTGAGTTGCGTGAGGAGCAGTGAATCTGGGACAGGGGCGTGTTGTTGCATCCAACACACGCAGTCTGTCCTGACCGGTCTGACCAGTCTGACCAGTCGCAACCAAACTGGCAGAACTAACGTTTAAAAGCGCATCGGCTCGTTTCAGAACGACGTGCGCGGGAATCTGAAAATCTACTGTAAAAGAAGCTGATTTCTCCAGAAAGAGGAGGAGCTGGAAGCAGCTCCCAGTGAGGCTCCCAGTCTGCGCCTATGTCTGACTGGTGCGCACGCGCTCGCTCCGCAGCGTCAGGTGCTGCAGCTGGTGCTGCAGCACCTCCGTGTCCGAGGACTCTTTGCTAGCGATTTTGTCCAGGTTCAGGTAGTCCAGAGACTTGGACTGGGCCCTGGTGCCTTTGAGGAGACACAGCGGGAGCGAGGCGTGCACGCCGCCTTCGGCTTCGCCCGCAGGCCTGAGCGTGTCGCTGGAACTGGGCATGCGCCTGCGCCTGCGCCCGGCGGCCACTGGGATGTCGTAAGGCTGGTAATAGCGATGCTTGCCTCTGCAGATGCGTGAGGACCTGTGAGCGCCCGAGTCCACAGACTTTGGGAGAGTCGGGGTGGAGCTGGGGCTCTTCTCCGGGGGGCCTTCAGACCACCTGTGGGCCAGCTTCAGCAGCTCCTCCCCAGTGGCGAAGCCCACCAGGTAGTTAGCATCCATGTGGAGGATCTGGTACCCCGCCACCAGGCCCCTGATGGGCGAACACGGGGTGCTGGCGCAGCGAGGCCTCTCCGCTTCGGGTTTTAGCGTAGCCATGATCTCAGCTGCAGGGAGGATGGACACGTGCGTCCCAGGACCTCCGCCCACGTCCATCTCTGTACGGCGAACGCTGAAACACAGAAAATGTCCTCTGAGAGACTCACGATGCAGCCGTGTCACAAGAGCGCAACTTCCAGCGTGTCCACTGTCTGCTCTGGGCTCCTCCTCCCCCCGGGTCTCCACCGGAGGCGTCTGGACGGACGGAGAACGCCGCAACAATCCAGCACCATCCAGCGCGTGCCGGACAGGAAGTCGGGTGCAAAGAGAATATAAAACATCCGGGAAATTGTCAAAATAAAAGCTCCGTGTTTAGAGCCATCTTTTTCAACAGGGCGCTACAAACGAAATCACGTACGAACGTGAGAGATTAGCACTTTGTAGTTTTTAAAGGAGCCACAGAAGAAGACGCTCTTTGTTTCTAGAGGAGTAACATTTCCCCTTTCTTTGGATGTTGGTGACTCCACCATGGGGAATTCTGTTAATGTTTCCTAAAATGTGTAACACATCCATTATTTCTTGTAAATTCTGGTTATTTATGTTATTTAATATATTTGAACATCTGCAAACAATAAGCTAACTTGTGATGTAGTTTCACACACCCACAAACGAGATAAAACGGCCCAAGAAAAAGATGATTCACACATGTAATAACGTAAAAAAGATGATTCACACATGTAATAACGTAAAAAAGATGATTCACACATGTAATCACGTAAAAAAGATGATTCACACATGTAATAACGTAAAAAAAGATGATTCACACATGTAATAACGTAAAAACCATCACTCTAAATACGGGACCTTTGATTTTGACAAATTCCCGGATGTGATTTTTTCCTTCGCACCCGACTTCCTGTGCCGCACACGATGCCTTGTGCTAGCTTGTTGCGGCGTGCTCCGTCCGTCTGTCCAAACTAGAAGCCATGCGGATTTTTCCGGCGGACGACGGAGCCTCCAGCCCTGCTGTGGGCGGAGCCTCAGCCAGTGGAAACTGACGCACTGACTTGAATGGAATCTAATTAGGACGGACGGAGACGCAGCGCCTCCGGTGGAAACGGGGGTCGTCCTCCTCCTCCTCCTCCTCAGGGAGGCGTCCAGGCGGCAGCCAGAGCTGACCCCAGGTCAGACCCAGACTGAGAACCTTCAGCTGTCCCCTCACACACGTGTCACCTCCGTGAGGCTGCAACTCTTCTCCAACCTGGAATCCACCCTCTTCTGACTGGGAACCAGTGCCTGGAGCAGTGAACCCAGCCTCAAACCAGTCCAGCCTGAGCTGCCTGGAGCAGTGAACCCAGCCTCAGGTGGACATGCTGGGGCTGCTGGTTCCCAGTCATCACTGGCTGGGGTTCCTCACTCACAGCTTCTTCCACCCTGTGGAGGTGGCTGGACGGTGGTTGGGTCAGAGGTCGGGAGGTCAGACTCAGACTCTTACGACCGGCTCATCGGCTTCAGGATAGAAGTTCTAGATGAACCAACCGGTGGAAGATGTCGGGTTAGGTGGCTTCAGGATTCTGTTCCTGTTTTGTGCAGATAACAAGATCTCTGCCCAAACACCAACCTTCAGCTCTGGAGTGGTCACATGTTTCCTCTAGAGCAGAGGTGGGCAAACTGAGGCCCGGGGGCCACATGTGGCCCCATGAACTATTTAATCCGGCCCGCAGAGCCTTCACCTAGCATGCTAACATGTCCTCTCAAGAAGGCGGAGCCACACATCAAACATTTGGAGCTTCATCATCCAGCAGACTCTGGACACGCTGGAGACGCTTTCTGGGGACAGGATGGGCGGGGCTTCCTGCTGCTGGAGCGGCATCGCCTGAGCAAAACATGCTAGTAGACGCAGGGAAGCCTCACCTCAGACACAGAAGGATGATGGTGGTCCTGGGCGAGCTTCTGCAGGAGGAGCTGCATGAATCGGAGGAAACCTGTGAAACACAATCAGATCCAGTTCAGGCCCAGATGTGCTGGAAAGTCTCCCAGAACAGCGTCCTCTGGGACGCCGAGGAGCAGATCCCGCAGATGTTCTGAAGCTGCACAGAGAGACGCCTCTACAGGAGGACGTTTAAACGACGTGGAATCATTCAACCACTCGGACTCACCGCTTCTTCTTCCCAAACTGGCGAATCCTGATGCGCTGAAAGGAGAAAATGACAAAAGGTGTTTCAGAATTCGGTTTTTCTGATCTGAAGTTTTTACAGTTGCTCTTCACAAAAACACTAAGTCATTCTGCAAACCTTCAAACCCTTCAAATAAAGAAAGAAAAACCAAAAATCGAATTAAAAGACTGGTTCGGATTCGGCCCGGAGGTCTGGGAAGCCTTTCCAGGGGTCCCTCCAGGACCCTCGTGCAGAAAATGATGCTTGTGAAGTAAACGCATCGTTAAGTTCCTCTCAGTCAAACCAGGGAGCCAGAGCTCTTCCCTGAATCTGCTCCTGGAGCGACGGTTCAGGCCTGGAACTTACACCCAGCTCCAATGCGCCCTCAAATGGGGTCACAGTAATCAACCATTCACAATAAATAAACAATGCAGTGACAACGAGTCATGTGCTGCAGCCGACCAGCAGAGGGCCGGCACCAGCACACAGCTTTCTCTCTATCTATGGACAGTTACGTGTGTGTGTGTGTGTGTGTGTGTGTGTAGCCCTGCCTTTGACCGCCTGTCAGTGATGTAAGCTAGCTGCTGGCTGCGGTTTTAGCTGAGGCTGAGGACGCGGACAGAGCAGCAGAAACGCCGAAGACAGCAGCAGAAAAGCGGGGCTCAGCCGCCTCCGTCTGCGGTGTGTGTAGGCCACCACCCACGGCCCATTTATCACCATCTCACATTTACCACTGTCAACAAAGGTTGGTCTGGTGGACGACGACGCCACGGATGAAAACACTCTGTCCGCTAACTGCGTACTTCATGTGCTGTGTTTACGTTACTATTACAGTGGACAAATTTAAAGGAAGAGAGTACAAACTTGATTGGCAGCATGAAATTCCCGATGCTCCACCACCCAGGCTGGATGATAACCGGTCTCCGGCGCTACGACGCTCACCGGAACTGAGGACAACACTTCCGGCTTCCCTTTCACAACAAAAGCATGTACGGCTAACTTTTTTTTTGGTTTGTATTCCTGCTCCTTCCTCGGTTCCCTTTAGATGACGTGATGAGAGCAGATATTTGGGAAATACGGTTATTTGCAATTAATAACTAGCTGTGTCAGCACTGGTGGAGCTTAAGAAGGCAATACAAAAAAGGACAGAGCAGCAGAGTATTTTTATTTATATTTAATTGATATTGATGAGTTGATATAATTCCTTTAACTTATTTGTTGAATTAGGCATGTTTATTCAGAATTCTGTGTTGGCAGCAACACTCATGTGAGACTAGCTCCCCGACTTCAGGAACTGGGACGCATGTGGTCAAAATTTAACAGTTTCAGAACACGGTGAAGCTCACCAACACTCAACGTTCCCAAAACCAGGAAGCACCACATTCAAATGGATGGTATCTGCCATCAGAACACAAGGAAAAGGTGAGGCAACAATCACTTAACCTGGAACAGTCTGTGTTTAGCCACTCAGAACGTGAAGAACAGGAGGGGATCCGAAGCAAACGCTCATTCCGCCGGCTTCCCAGAGTGTCTGCCCCACAGTGACAACAGCTGACTGGCTGCCTGGGGCTCCAGCTCCTGAAGCAGACAGACGTGTGGAGAAAAGGCGTGAATGAACGTCAGGAGGCTGCTCAAGCTGAAGCACACAGACAGAAACAACCCCTGCAGAATGCTGCTGCCTGCAGCCCTCAACCTCCCGGCAGAGCAGCAGCGCACACGCTCCGAGTCCTGGGCACGTGCAGCCTCTCAGGACGCTGCGTGCTCTCCTCAGGGAGGGGAGATGGTCGGGAGATGGTCAGAACCACAGAGAGGCTGGAGGTTCAGACACTCATTAGATCAGTGGTAGCAGATGATCAGCAGCTCCTCCTCGGGTCCATGCTCCCGAACTGTTAGAGCTCCCCCTAGAGGCCCACGTCTATGTGCACCACCCAGGACAAACAACAGGTCAGTGCTGGGGGTCAGAAAGCGCGCTCTCACCTGTCCGTCCCTGCTGATCTGGACCTTCTTGCTGTCGTTCCACGGGTTCAGGATATGCTGGGTGCAGTGGAAGGGAATGCTCTCCTTCTGGATCCACTCTACACAGAAGACTCCTCCCAAACCCATGACATCCCAGTCCTGGCAGCTCTCCTGACTGACGACAGAGGTCATGCGAGCATAGCCCTGCACAAACACACATTTCAGGTCTGGGCATGTTGATATGGTGCAGGAGGACGGAGCTCAGGGTTTGCTACCTGGAAGTGACCCGAACCCTGAACAGAGAAGATGAGGATGACGAGGTGGTCCTCCAAGAAGGCCTTGGAGAGTTTGCTCTCATTACTGGGCGTTGTGGACCAGATACCCTTCTGCTGGGATATTTTTACACTCCCACTGTTGCTACTTTTCATGATGAAGTAGCGTACTGATGAAAGGCCTGGAGGACAAACTGGCTTTGGGCCCAACTGTCAAAGATAAATTTCAGATAGAAATATTTCGTAGAGCCACAAACAGAGCAAGCACTCAGGAGAAGAGCTCCTGGAGATCTGAGGGTCTTCACAAACCTGCTTTAAGGGCTGGGAGGCCTCTTCTCTGCTCATGGTCTTCCACTCAACCTGGCCTGAAGCTGCTGGCGCCTTCCGAGGACTGAGGAGAGGTAGAGAAATGAAAGGGTGAATAAGCAACATCACTGATAAACGTCACCAGCTGTGGCTCAGCTCCAGATGTTCTAATGCTATCAGGTGGTGCAGCAGTCACTCCAGTCACATGAAGGTCAGTTAAAGACCCTTGGTTGGTTTTTTAAAGCACTTTAAGTGTTATGGATAAATAGAAAAGGTACTGTAGAAATATGAACACTATTTTCCATTTAGTTGGATTTAGTGACTAAATATTTTGGGATCTACGCAGTAAAGCCACAGCAAAAATGTTTTTTTTGTCATAATTAAGACTCCTCTTTTTATGTCTGTTCCTCAGACCTAAGAGCAACAACAAACCTCAATATTAAGTGCTGATTTGCAGGCCTAAAGGTTTCGTTAAAGCTAAATATTCAACTGTAATTACACCTCGAGGACTGCAGAGGGAGCCAGATGTGGAAATCCATTACTGCGACTAGCGTCCTAGAACGCCTAACGCGTGCTGCTCCTCTGACGTTCTCATTCCTGATGCATGGTCTCATTCCAGTCCTTCCTCCACCCTCACAGCTCCAGCACACCTCACCACTGTCCCACAGCTCTCACACATGTCCTGGACCACGTCTCGGACACACTTCCTGTCATGTGATCTGTCCAGCTCTACAGGAACAAAGCAGCTCTCTCTGGTCTTCAGTCTTATCCTGAAACCATCCTGCTAGTCACAGATGTTCACCTCTGTCCTCAGTCTTCTCCTCCTCTTTCACGCTTGACTCTTATTATCTTACTGACCAAACTAGACTAAACCTCTTGTATAGTTTTGTTACATCCAGACATGGAAGTTTTGGAGAATATCTGATACTTGTCACGTAGCGGTGAGCAGTTGCGGGCAGCGGCTGGCAGATGGGGGGTGCTCTTTGGAGAAGCACGGTCTTCTTCCACTGCCATGGGCCGGGGTCGCTGGCCAATGCCTGCAGGCTGCTGCAGGCCTGCAGCATGCTCCTCAGCTGCGAGGACCTAGGACATCCAGCAGAAGGATGTAGCAGCATGTTTACAGATGCTAGCTAACGTGCTGGAAAGAAGCGTGATGGAAGCACACGCACAGAAACCACAGCGTGGATGATGGCCTCGTCTTGTTGGGACCACGGCTTGGACGGGAAACGCATCCTCTTGAGGAACAGGTTCTGCCACTTGTGTCTCATTTCATACAGCAGCCGTGCAGCCTGGCAACAACACACACACACGTGAAACATGAAGACAACAGAGGGGCTAAAACATCGATAGAGTCCAGAAAAGTTACCACAAAACTACTGAGCAAATGGACTGAAGCAGACATTTGCTGTCACATTCAGATGTGGAAATACTGCAGTGGCTTCACCTCCTGCTGAAGGAGCAGAGAGAGAGAGAGAGAGTGTGAGTGTATGTGTGTGTGTGTGTGTGTGTGTGTGCACTCACATTTCTGTCCATGTGGAAAACGAGCCAATCATTGATCCTGAAATCAACCTGCTCGTCTGTGTCGCTGTCACTCTCACTGGTGCCGTCAGGCTGCTTCCCTGAAGACAAGACACACAGCCCCAAACACACACACACACACACACACACACACACACACACACACAGGAGTTTAGATTCACAGCCCCAAACACACACACACACACACAGGAGTTTAGATTCACAGCCCCAAACACACACACACACACACACACAGAGGAGTTTAGATTCACAGCCCCAAACACACACACACACACACACACACACACACACACACACACACACACACACACACACACAGGAGTTAGCTTCTCAACAGCACATGAAGTGAACATCAGACATCTTAAGGCTGAATCTCCGTGGACGCAGGAATGTGTGTGACCATTCTCCACTCACACTCTTCAAAGTAAAGTGATTTTGTGGAAGTCTCTTACGGAACCATTACTGGTGGAAGTGACTGCCACAGATTTACCCGTAGCTCTGTGCTCGGCTGGGTTTTCCAGGGCAGGAAAGGGCAGTTTTGCACAACCTGCAAATATGGCGGCGGTGATGGGAGTCACCAGCGAGCAACAGCGGATGATGACCATTCTGTGGCCCCTGCTCATCTCGTCGTAGACCAGCCACTCTGTGGGATAGTTCTGGGGGCTCTTGGCAGGGCTGCTCTGTGGAGCCAAGACAAAGACCCTTGTGAGTGATCAGAGGGCATCAGCAGCTACCGACCGTGGAGGAGATGGCTGTCCCACCTCTCTGAGATGGGCCTGGTTCAGGACAGATGTGGGGTGGAAGTGCAGCTTCTTCTTCCTGCTGCTGGACAGCAGGCCAGTCTCCTGGTCCATGTGGGCCAGGTTGGGGTACATCCCAGCCACCAGCGCGGCTTTCACCACAGCCCAGTTCTCAGAATTCAGGTTCACATCACGGATATCGCTGCCGCCGTGAGCACGCACAAAACCTGGAATGATCCATTCGGGGAAGGGGAGGGGAATCTTACATGAGACCGTGAGAGGAGGCAGAAAGCGTCATAACCAGGACAGCCCAGTTAGGACCAACCCCGGGTTTCCACCAGAGGCGGTGCGTCTCTGAGAACGCCGCAACAATCCAGCACCATCCACCGCGTGTCGGACAGGAAGTCGGGCGCGAAGAGAAAATAAAACATCCGGGAAAGTGTCAAAATAAAAGCTCCCCGTATTTAGAGCGATCTTTTTCAACAGGATGCTGAAATCACGTACGACTGCGAGATTACCACTTTGTAGTTTTTGAAAGGAGCCACAGAAGAAGAGGCTCTTTGTTCCTAGAGGAGTAACATTTCCCCTTTCTTTGGGTTTTGGTGAATCTACCATGGATAATTCTATTCATTTTTCCTAAAATGTGTAACAGAGCAATTGTTTCTTGTAAATTCTGGTTATTTACGTTATTTAATATATTCGTAGATCTGCTGCACAGACAAAACCATCGCTCTAAACACGGGAGCTTTTATTTTGACAAATTTCTGAATGTTTTATTTTTTCTTCGCACCTGACTTCCTGTGCCGCACGCGATGCCTTGTGCTAGCTTGTTGTGGCGTGCTCCGTCTGTCCATCCAAAACAGAAGCGATACGTATTTTTGTGAAAGCCTCCAGCCCTGCCGTGGGCGGGGCCTCCAGCCCTGCCGTGGGCAGAGCCACAGCCCTGCCGTGGGCGTGGCCTCCAGCCCTGCCGTGGGCGGGGCCCCCAGCCAGTGGAAACTGACGCACTGACTTGAATGGAATCTAATCAGGACGGACGGAGACGCAACGCATCCGGTGGAAACGGGGGGTAACGATGGGACTGACCAATGGCACGCAGCTGTCCCAACAGCTGTGTCCTCATGCCGAGTATCATATTCATGGTGGCCTGGGACAGGAAGTATTTCTCACAAAAGGCTCTTTCCCAGCCATCGCTGCGCGCTTTCTGCCAGGCCTGACAACATGCAGGACACACAGGAGACACAGCTTCAGCTAGCTGGCAATACCACCTAATATCACCATGACAACAGCAACTTGGAATTAAAAGAGAATATGAGGACAGCATAAGAGTGACTCTTCTCGAGATTTGGACATGGTTGCTGTGGTGATTACAGTAGGACACGTGCAACAAAACAGGCTACTAAAAAGAAGAAAGAAGTCATTTGTATCTATTTATAATTTACGAGAGTATTTCACTCCAGATATTTTTGTAATTTGGTTTAGGACAAAAGTATTTTCAGCTGAACTCAAACTGAGCTCCCAAACTGAAGAACTACAAATCCCAGAATCCCAGAAATCAAATTCTAACACTACAAGAAATCCAGATGTGTTTGACTGAAGCACTTTTCTGCTTGACCTTGATGAACAGCATGTTCATCTCAAAGGTCACGTTTTCTAAACATGATAATCAACCTTGTGAGTAAATTCAAAATGCCTTAATTGTTTTTAAACAAAACCTTTAATCTCGACTGTAAAACTCAGGTACTATTCTGACGTATTGGTTTTTTATCCATGTAACATTTTTTTTTCAGTCTTTTCAGATTCATATATTTTGAGGGTTTTTTTAAGGAATACAGGACAAGAAACCAGAAAGATGCTGGAAGATGTACTATGATTAAATTGGAGCTGAAAAAAAGTGCATGTGGGAATCTGCTACCAAACATCAGGACAGCAGGCTGAAAGGCTCTAACCCAAAAGGCTCTTACCTGAAAGGCTCTTACCTGAAAGGCTCTAACCCAAAAGGCTCTTACCTGAAAGGCTCTAACCCAAAAGGCTCTAACCCAAAAGGCTCTTACCTGAAAGGCTCTCAGCAGGGCCATGTGGTCACTGAAGCTAGTGGAAGCAAAGTGTTTGCGACAGTGCAGAGCTGCTTTTTTGTTCGAGCCCTCGGCGGGAAGGATGAAGGGGTCGCGATAGGCCAGCGTGCAGGCGATGGTTAGAATGGGGTCCAGACACTTGAGAGCCACAGCACACAGCACCATCTTGCCCAAGTGGGGCTCAACGGGAAGGTCAGCCAGGTGGAAGCCCAGGTCAGTCAGGTCTTCATTCTGCTCCATCGCATCTATGGACTGACGCAGATGGTCAGGGAGGGAGGGTGGTGATGGGGAACATCCAAACCCTCCCACGTGAGATGTTCTTCACAAACAACGCAACTCACTACAGAACAAATCAGGACGTCTCTCACTGGACGCTAATTACTGAGCTTCAGCTTGTGTAACTTTCAAACCGAAGGCCTCAGAGCTTCATGGCCTCATCTGACATCGCACAACGACTAGAATAATGGAGTAGATGTGAGCAGCTACCTTCAGCATCTGCAGAGCGTTCCTGATGGCATGGGCTGGAGGAGGCTGAGGAGCTTTAGACAGGAACTCAGCCACTTGGCAGGAAGGTGGAGAGAGGAGTTTGGTCTGCAGACACAGTTCCTGAGACACACACGACAACAGTGTTCAGTGCTGGAAATTAACCAAAATGAACCTGGGATTAACGGGGTGTTTGGGGGATTATTACTGTAAGAGCAGTTTGAGGCTCAGGAAATAAGGCCTTGTACACACGCCACCATTTTTTGGAGTCGGCGGGGCGCCCGGGTGTTCACACTGAGCAACTGGACAGGATCGGCAGGAGCGTTGGGTGTCCACACTACCAGACTGGTCTGAGACGGGAGTGTCCACACGGCACGACTCTCTCCGTCAGTAGGCGTGGCCGACAAGGACTGAGACAGGAAGTAGGTGGCCGCAGCGTTATTGTTGGGATCAGATGTCTGTTGTTGCTCCTGGAGTTTGTAATAATAAATTTCCCCCCAAAAAGACACTTTTAGTCTGGTGGAATTTATTTTTCTTATTCGTGACGCATTTTTGGACTGATTGGACTCCGGGGGGACTTGTAGTCCCAAAACCACGGACTAGCACACTTTTATTAAAACTACAAAACAGCTATGTGCAATTTACAAAAAAAACATTAGAGGACGACACAACTTCAAATGGTTTCAAGATCGGGGTCACAGCTACGCAGCTTTTGCTGAAAACTTTTGTTCCATTTATATTGCGGCGGTGGTGGCGTGCAGATTGGTGGTAAAAGTGGGTGTGGAGTGGGGTTGGTGCGGACAGAGGCTGAGTCAGTCTCCTGTGTCCACTGACCTCGCTAAACCAGTTTTGTTTCTCTGCTCTGCTGCAGCTGCTCTACTGCTGCTTTTCGCTTCCTTATTTTGAGGCCACGCCCACGTCTGCTCTCATTGGCTGGAGCAGCCACACCCACGTCTGCTCTCATTGGCTGGGGCTCTTTCTATGTCACCACGAACAGCCTGGATATCTAGCAGGTTTGATATCCAGTTTTAGGTCTAAGACTCGGCGCGGGGCGTCGCCAGGCTCATTAGTCGAGTCTTCGAGGTTCTTAACTCAGTTGCCAGGCAGATTAGTGCCTCACCCCGATTTGGGTGAGGGCGAGTCGCGAGTCTAAGATGCCGAAAATCGTGCCGTGTGTACTAGGCTTAGGCTAATAATCCTGGTGAACGTTCTCAGTCATCCAGGTCAAAGAAAACTTTAGCTTGAAAAGCCAACTGGACGTCCACTGATGTTCCACCTCTTTGGCCCAGAAGTGAAGAAGAGGTGAAACATCTTCGAAAAGGAAAAAAGAAAAACCTACAGGTCCCGAGCACTTCAGAGTAAATGCGCTTTAGCTCTCACAGAAGCTTTGAAACTTGACATTTCCTGTATTTAACAGAATGTTTGTGAATCCTGGTTCTCCTGGGCAGTTCTCCTCTTTTCATGCCTCTCGTGTGTCGCTCTCTACCTGCAGGGGCATCCGCAGAAGCTGTGGAACCTGGAATTCCAGCATGTTGTTAAACCTGAGTCGACTGAAGAGGTGGAAGCAGTATCCAGGCTTACAGCGGCCAGCCCTGCATGCACCACAGGTCGGTTAGATCGACGCCACATTCAGCGGACAGAACCACCACAGAAGAACATTTCCTGACTGACCTTCCCTTCCTCTGCAGAGCACTGGCTTTTGAAATCCAAATAGTCTTCAGCATGGAAACACGACTGAGCGTGTCGAAGGATTTCTTCAGGGAAAAAGGACATAAAAGTCATACATAGGCCTGAATGGTGAAGAATTCTTTGGTTTAAAGTTGACTGCACCTCTTTGACCTTTCCTGAGTCAATGACGAAGACCACGTCACTGATGGTGATACTGGTCTCGGCAATGTTGGTGGACAGGATCTGAAAGATGAAGGTGAAGATTTACCATCTGGTTGGACAGCGAGCGACTCAAAGAGTTTGTAGCATCAATAACGTGTCACGTGTGAGCTGCACTAAGAACAGGAACTCACTATTTTCCTAACACCAGCAGGGGGGGTCTTCAGGGCCTTCTTTTGGTCCAGAGTCTGCATTTCAGAGTGCAGGATGAACAGCTGGTACCTGCATGACACAGGATACAAGACGATGCTTTCGGAGTGTCTCTCTCTCTCACACACACACACACACACGTAGATAATAACCTCTCAGACTGAAGGCAGAACCTGCTGTCTTTATGCAGGATTCGATCCCTGATGGACACAATTTCATCGTATCCAGGAAGAAAAATTAAGACAGCACCTGTGAGGAGACGGGCGAAACGTTTGGAGAGTGATCTCCACAGGCACGTCAAACACATCTGATGATCGAGTCCAGATAGTTCACCATCACTGCTGGTGGAGCAGATGTAGTGGAGGAGGGCCATGATGAGGTCCAGGTCAACCAGCTCGTCGTCAAAGCTCTGCTGGTACAGTTTCAGCAACTCCTGTTCTTCATCGTTGCTCTCTGCGGTGACGTTCCGATCCACCGCCGACCCACCAGGACTGCACACCTCTCTGGAAGTCCACCACAGTGACAAGAAGGGAGATTTAAGCTTTCAGCACGATTACAGCGGCGTTCCTGCGTTGTCGAAAGCCAAAACAAGTCACTGGTTTGGTCAGTTCTGGTGGTGAAGTTGAAACATGACTTAAGAATAACACAACAACAGCTGTTGTGTTCCGGGCAGGGCAGCACGGTGGTGGTGTTTGCGTTCACTCACAGGAAAGACTTGAGCAGCTCCATCGCCTCGTTCTGATGGAAGTGTTTGGCAAAGTCAGCGGCCGTCCTGAACGAAGGGCAAAACAAGACCGTTCAGAGCTTCCAAAGACTCCGGCCCCAAATCAACCAATGGCTGGCTCACCATCCATTGGAGGCCTTTATGCTGACGTCAGCGCCCATGTGAAGCAGCTGCTCCATCTGTGGCAGGAAGCCTTGGCCTGCTGTCACCATCAGAGCCGTGGTCCCCGTCTCACTGTGCCTGTAGTTCACTGAATAACCCACAGGCGCGCGTGTTCAGGTGAGGCACGGCCCAGAATCTACCATCAACCATAAATGTGTGATCTGAACTTTCACGTCAAAGGCGGGACCAGCGGTCAGGCTCCTACCGTTCACGTTTTCATAGACGATGAGGTTGAAAAGCTGAATAAAAGCATCCTGGTCCTCATTCAGGAAGATGCTGGAAATGCAGGAGTCCATTTCCTTCACCAACCATGGTTCCAGCTGACCTGGCCCATCCTCTTCCTGGAAATAAATACACAACTAAGGGAAGTAATCATCAATTCTGTTACTGAGAGTCAGCAAGCACACGGCGGTGCTGCGTCCTGTTTGTCTACCGGACTGTTGAAGCTGCCGTCCTCTCCGTCCGAGACAGTGCTGTCCCCAGGGAGACCACGACTCAGCGCTGACGTCCCCTCTTCCTCTTCACCAGAACTCCTCTTCACTCTCTCACACCACTCCGTTAGGCTTTTCTGCTTCTTCTCCTCTGAGGATCAGATGATGGAACCCACAAAGAAGAAAAGCGGTGAAAAATGGAGGCAACACTTGAGGAACCCACAGATCGACGCGCCGTACTTTTCTGTGCCTCTTCATCGTGTTTCAGCATGTCCTTATTTCTGAAGCCTACCAGCTTCAGAATGTCCTCCAAAAACAGTTCCTTCACTTCAAACAGTCTTCCGTTGACTGTGGGAAAGAAAACAAAGTAGAAGGAAAGACATTTACTATCAATAAAGCATAGGTCAGTGTTCCAGACCAACATCGTCCTGTCGTCCCAGAGAGCTAAAAATATGGATTTGGGACGATAATTAACAGTCTTCAGGATGTAGTCAAGCTCAAAATGCACATATCAGTCACTATATAAACGGCGCTAAAACAAATGCTACTACATGGAGCTTTAGCTGCTAATTCAACATGCTGGAAACTAATGGCTGCAGGTCAGAGACCTCAGTACAGAGGCTGAGACCTCTGAGATCAAGCCATCTCCCACCCACCCAATCACCCACTTATTCACCCACCCACTCACTCACCCACCCACCCATCCAATCACTCACTCACCTACTTATTCAGCCACTCATTCCCATTTTTGTGTGCAATGTTTAATTCTTCTTGGTTTTCTCTTGTTTACTGTTTAAATGAATTGTATTTCAAATAATAATGTATTTCCTAATCCTCTGAGTAGTGTTGTTATTACAACAGTAATAGAGGATGAAGACCCTGCGTACAGTACGCAAGGATACATTAACACAATAATTGGGCTTTTTTAAATGATATTTAAAACCTGATTTCAAAAAAGATGTCAGTACTTGCAGGGATTAAAACGATGATTATGCACTATCTGTACTGATACTGTAGTCTGCTGAACCTCTAATATGATGCAATGAATCATTGCTTTCTTTTACATCCTATGCTACTGAAGAGGAGTAAGACTGAAGATGGAAATAAAAATGTTATGCATGTAACGAGCTGTTTAGAGAAACAAATGAGACGGATCATCTAATCAGCACCACCCGTGAGAGCTTCGATCTGATCTGATGGTCTGAGTAATAAATGAAAGCTGCAGCACTCACGATGGATGACAGGACAGGAGTCAAAGTAGTGACGGAAAAGCTCCACATCCAAAGCTGCGCTGGAGAGGATCAGCTTCAGCGAGGGAAACTTCTGAAGCACGTCCCGCAGTTTGGTGAGCAAGAAATCTGTCAAGCCGTCACGTTCATGCACCTCGTCCTGTTTACACACAGCCAGGCCATCTTACCCAGAATGGTAAATACCAGGCACGTCCCGTATCGACTTTTTTAACGATATCCGATATTATCCGACTCCTCATTTCCGATAGCGATACCTAGCGATAGCGACGCGCGGTGGTGGAATGAACACGTTGTGGCTAATTTGCATCGTGATGTCCTGCTGGATGCAGAGATAATGATCAATGTAGCAACTTCAAGGTTTTAAAGATTCTGGTCCAATAAGAGAACAACTCCAGCTTCAGGTTCGATGCGCTTTGATGACATCATCAAGCCTGGTAGCGACCAGTAAGGTCAAGTATTGTTATTTACTAGTTAGTAATACCAGGAAATTCGAGGAATTTATGCTTTGGCATGACTAAGAAATTGGGGAGGAATATAAAAAAAAGCCATATTTTTATAATATTTCTTCCCGATACCGATATTTTGCGATATTAATTTTTATTGCCTTCATTGGCTCTAATATGGGACTTCCCTAGTAAACACAGGCTGTGAGTGGCTCTCCACTCACCACAATCACGTGTGTGACAGTCGACAGGCTAGCATCTCCAGCCATCAAGGTTCTGAGGAACACGCCACTGGTGCAGAAGGTCAGCACCGTCTTGGGAGACACCCTGAGGGGACAGGTTCAGTTAGCTAAGCAGTGTGTGCGTGTGGGCTCTCCTGGTCAGGCATAACGTTTACCTGCTCTCCAGTCTGATGTGGTAACCTACAGTTTTGCCAACATTCTCTCCTCTTTCTGCCACCACCCTGTCAGCGACTGTGATGGTAGCCAGGCGTCTTGGCTGAGTGCAGAAAATCCTGCAGGGTTCCTGCTTCCTGTGGCACTCGTCCAGCAGGAACTGAGGGATCTGAACAACGGTGACACGCCGTTATTGTTGCAACAGACATGAGCACCGATGCAGAAAGCGTCACTGGAGTAGCAGTCCACCACGCTTCCATCAGAGCCACCCACCTGCGTAGTCTTCCCGGAGCCAGTTGCTCCAACCACCAGCACCACCCGGTTTTCTCTGATGAGTTGGAGGATTTCCCGCTTGTGTTCCTGCACCGGCAGGGAGCTTCGGAAAGCGTCGAGTTCCGAGGAACTCCTCTGCGGAGGCACCACGGGTATGCCTTTGTTCAGACGCCCGCTGGCCCGGTTTTTGTCCAGCGTGTTGTCTGAAAAGAGAATATCGCCTTACAAACGTCTCTGACGCACGTGCAGGGACGTGCAGACGCTACCGGCAGAAACTCACCAGCCTCGGACACCAAAGACACTGCACTTCTGCTGCTGGGCTGCATTTCCACACGTTCCTTATTACTGACTGGAAAGCGTTCCAGCAGGTTGTGGATTACAAATAATGAATTATGGGAAGCAGTGAGGAGCATGCTGTGCTGAGGTTTGTCTGGCCCGTCCTTCTTTGTGACGGTGAGAAAGCGGTTTGATCCCTTCCTGAAAGGCAGAAATATTATTCAGCTGAAACATTCAGGGTAATTATTCAAAGCACATCAGAATTAAATAAAGCACATGGAGACATGCACCAGAGCAGTGTTTCTCAAAGAGTGGTCCGCGGACCACTGGTGGTCTGCGGGTGACCCCTAGTGGTCCGCGAGGTGACACGTAACAAATCACATATTAAAATTTTAAATTTCAGCGTTTCTTGAACTCCCAAGATTTAAAGAATTGACTTTATTGTATATTTCCTGATGCATCTGTCACACCAACACCTGATTGTTACTTAGCATATTGTTTTGGGGGCTATTCAGAGACAGGTGGTCTGTGAGTGTTTATTTAAGGGTTCAGTGGCCCTTGGTCTGGAAACGTTTGAGAAACACTGGCCTAGAGGAAACCAACAACCTTCATATCACCAGAGCAACTGTAGCTGCAGCTCAGGAGGTAGACAGGCAATGTGATACACTGACACACACCGCAGGTGTGACATTAGAGTCCAGATGTGAAATATGAATCAGACTGGTACAATTTAATCTGGGCGGAGTGGCTGAAGAAGGGCCTGCAGGTCAAACATGCAGGTACGTGAAGAACTTACCCTTTGCTCTTAGAAACGTATCCGAGTGACTGAGCCATTCGGTGAAGAAACGCCCTCTCGTTACTGGACAACGAGGAGGGGAATTCCATCACTGTTTAGGAATTTAAAGTGGAGTGTGGATGTTAAAAGCATCAGAACAAAAACATGTTTTATAAAACAGAGGAACACAAAACAGACCTTTCTGGTCACTGTAACAAAACCTTTCCAAAGAGAGGGTCAGCGCTATCTTGACTTCTTCATCAATGTGAATTTTTCTGAGGCCGTTGGGAATAGATCGGAGTCGTGTCTTCTGGCTTTTGCCTGGCTTTTTTGAAGGTGCACCAGAAGGCAACATGATGCACTGTAACAACACAACAGGCTGTCTCAAAAGTCACATAGATAAACCACAGTAGAAATCCTGGTGAGCCCCTGAACCCAAATCCACTGAAAATTTCATGGGGCATAATTTCCCTTAATATTTTAGGAATTTGACAGTAACTTTTCAACTATTTTACAGAGGATAAAATAGAAATCTACACAGAAATTGGTGTGTGGCTGTGATTTGTGCATATCCATTTAGGTCTATCAGCAAGTCCAATAAAGGGTTAAACGAAACGAGAGGTTTCTTGAGATCTGACAAGGTTGGTGGGAGTTGAGACTAGACTCCAGACTTTAATGGATTAGTATGAGCTGGATGAAGGAGAATCTACATGTCTGAGCATCCTTTTGATCCCAAGAAGGAGCTGTTTCCTTAAAAAAAAAAAAAAAAATCTTAAATTCTTCTCCTTTCTTTTTATGGCCGCTGGCAAACCACTGTTGGGTGCATTACCGCCACCTTCTGGAATGGAGTGTGGAACAGCCTATTCTACATAATAAATTCGTGCTTCCTTCCTTAGAATTTCTCATTAATGTAATATGAATATTTCTGATTCTTTACGGGGCACAGCATCTCCCCGAACATTATTCCATTAAAAAAAAAATTCACTTCACTTCACCTGTTAAGGTTTATTTGAATATAATAATAGGTCAGTACTTTGGCCGCGTGAACCTCCCGTACGGCTGTACCGTAATACCACAAATAAACAAGCATTAAAAATTGGGGTGACGGCTAGCTTGGTGTTTGTTTTTGCCAACAATTTGACCGCGGTTACACACTCAGAAAGGCAGGCTACTGAACTCCACTACATAATGCCAGGATTTAGCTTCTGCGAATAGAAAACGTAGCTTCTGTTTAGTCATAGAATAAAGCGTCAAAGCCTTGTGCGGTCGTTACCGTACTACACACAATATAAACACACGGCTAAAACTTCTAATACAAAAGAGAGGCTTTCTTCAGTAAATGACTATCAAGGAAGCTGAACTATCATCTCAAACCGACATTACTGTTAGAATCACTGCACAGAGTAGATTATTTATAAATGTGCGTCTTGTTTCCACCATTAAACACTTCAACACAATAAATATATTCAGTTAGCTAAACACTGAGTGATTAGCTGTGACGTTAACAACATTGGGAATATTTAAAATGACAATATGTCTTACAAAACACAGACAGATAAATAGATCCTTACTGTGTCTTAATTGTAGTTATTTTTTTAGACAGGCTGGCTCTGGGACTGTTTAGTGGGCTGTACTTTTCACAAAACGTCATGTGGTTGTGCTTGCTTCGGCCGACACCGGCGCCGCTAAAATGACATTATATCCGGGAAGATACTTTCACAATAAAACACACCTAACAGGTGGAATAAAGCAACACTAATGCCACTGCTACCTATTCGATGAATATTAATGAGTTTTTTGCCTTTAATATTATTCCGATGCTTATTATTATGTAAATGGAAGTCCTCTTGGACCCACGGTGCAGCAAAAACAAAATAAATAAAACTACTGTAGCTAAACTAGGACTAAACTACAGTTAATATATACATTATAAACTAAACAGAACAAAACTACTAGAAAAAACAATTAATATATATACATAAATAGTGCAAATAGCAGGTTTTCTGCAGATTCTCTAAACTGAAAAAAAATCAGGGAGGGTGGAAACAGTCGATGGACATTTTCAGGTCTTATAAGCTACTGGACCAGACACAATGTATAAATGGAAAAGATCAGGGTAAACAGATAAAGGTTGTTTATTAAAAATAAGATTTACAACTTTAAAAATAAAAAAACAATCTGCAAAGATTAAAACAACAGGCATGAACTTGTATCTTGAAATTAATTAGGATTAAAGATCTTCAACTCCGCGGATCCTTCTGGCCAACTGTATGTCACGAGGGAACAGGGTGACACGCTTGGCATGGATGGCACAGAGGTTAGCATCTGCAAATAACATCACCAGGAATGCCTCTGCAGCCTGGGGAGGCAAAAAAAGCAATATTAGCAATCTGGTTTTATTAACCATTCAACCCCTGGGCCACACATGGCAGGTCACATGAGGACGAGGAGCAGCGCGGCTTACCTCCTGGATGGCCAGAAGAGCGTTGACCTGCCACCTCAGGCTGTGTACGGAAAAGCTCTGGCACACCTCTCGGACCTGCATGAAGATGAGGAATCAGGTGATTAATCTACCAGAGCTGTGGGGAAGAATAAGTCCAGCTGGAAAACCGAAACTCTGAGCTTGGAGATCTCTTTATTTTGCAGTTGTTAGCCGTGGAGGAAAATGACACATGTGAAACACATGCTGCTGGTAAACTCACCAGGCGCGAGAAGGGACCTTTCCTGAGCAACAGGTCAGCAGTCTTCTGGTACTTGCGAATCTCCATCAAGGCCTTTGTTCCTGGTCGAAACCTTCTCTTCAGGGCAGGCTCTGGAAAGGCAAAAATGGTTAAACAGTTGCTATTAAAGACATTTTTTCCACTGAAGAGATGGAGAAGACCACTGGAAGGAAAGCAAACCTGCAGGGGTCTTTCTGACTCGTTACTGTGGACAAACCAGACATTTGGGTGTTTTTAATTCAATGTTTAATACGCTGTGCTACTGTATTTAGGTCTTTATGATCACCTACAAAGACGCTCTTTATGTACTATTAATTGTATTAATATAATGACTATTTTAATTGAGGGAGGCCCCGATTTAAAGGCCAATCTCACTTTTTCCACTTTTACTCGGCGCCTGGGGTGACCTGCTTGGCACAGGGGGACGGCGTGTCGGGGTTTTGCTCTTACGCCGGCTGGAAGATGTGTCGCGGCGCATTGTGGCGCAACACAGGACACAAACTGCAGACCAAGATCTGGAAAGGATTGAGGACATTTAATTATTTTTCAGCCATCAAGAACAGGCTTAAACTCACCCAACACCTGTTGAATGTAAAGAGACAGCCAATAAAAAGCTGGATACAAATATGATTACTGATGCTCAGGAACCAGTGGTTCTTTTTGTTGCGAGTGAGTATTTTGGCTGCACAGGTAAGAACAGCATCCCTCCCTTGTCCACCACACTCATGAGACAGAAATAGAACCTAGTTCTACGTAGATGACAGAACCTTTTAACGACCAAGCACGATTAGAATCATACCCTAAAAGTGTCTGTGTGTAAAAACCTACCTGTAGATCTGGTAAACACAGAGAAACACCTCGAAACTACTTCTGCAAAACAAACACTGAGTCACGAAGGACCAAGATTCAAAAGACTCTTTCTTCTTCTTCTATGGATTTTCTTGGCTGTTGGTAAGCAACAAATTGGTGCATTACCGCCACCAACCGATGTGGAGTGTGGGTCACGATATTTACGCAATCTCATTAAAAAAAAAAGTCTATATCCTGCTCATGGCTTTTATTTCTCTCTCTTTTTATGTGTCTTATTAAACTAATATTTGAAACTCTTTTCTTCCTGACTCTTTTCTCTGAATTTCTACACTAAGTTTCAAAAGACTCCTCTCCGCCAGCTCAGCCAATGAGCCAATGAGCAGCGAGCATGTGGGCGGGGAATGTGTTTGGTATGGGGGCGCTTGGTGATAAATGTCTGAGTTCCCCGAGCGGGTGGGGACTGAGTGCTCACGTTGTTGTTGTTGTTGTTCTTGTTGTTGTTGTTGATGATGATGATGATGATGATGATGATGCTGTTATTGCCGGGGTCCGTTTGAGAAAGCAGGTTTAACAAACTGTTTAAACCTAAACCCAGGGTTGCCAAACTCTGAAATGTACAACTCAGAGTTTTCGGTTTCAGAACACGTGTTAAGAGTTGGTTTAATCAACTCTGAGTTAGTCACCTCGAGTTACGCTCGTGCTCAAGGATCTAAAAAGCCTTATCAATGGAACTCAGATAACGTGATTCCAACAAGGGAAAAGAAAAAAACCTTGGTCCCACTTCTCCCCCTTGGAGATGGAAGATTAAATGACCACTTATGCCGAAAATGCGCACATTTTCAAGAAAAAAATGCAAAGGAGAGAGATTGTGTGGCAGAAAATTGCTGAGTCAATGTGTGATTGGAGAACGAGAAAAAAAGTGAAATGTTGGGTCTTGGTTGTTCATCTCATTTAACATTTCTATTCTATAGGTGTGTTTGAGCCACAGGTGCAACCCAACAGGCACAAAACGGACTTGGCAGAAAGTTAAGATGAAATATGAAAATATAGTTCAAACATGTCAGATATGACGTAAATACCAGCTCCTGTGGCGTTCATGTCCTCATTAAACAGCATTCAGTCGCTTCATTTAACCTGTGATAACCAGATTTAATTAACCAGAGAAATCCCCTAAACAAAGACAAAGCCAAATCTTTAGCTTCCATCACTGTCAGTAGTTAATATTGTCTATATGAAAGCCTAACTCCTGTTATACCTGCATGCCTTCAAATCTGTGTTTTCTGAATGTTTAAATTGTATTTCCATTATCCTAGTGCTAGCTAAATAAATTCACTAATTGCCACCCATTAATCACAGACACAGCCTGACCACTGATTTTTCTTGCAGCTGAAGGCTCCAGTTCTCTGGAACTGGCTGCTGTTGCTTTCAGATATCAATCTACTTACTGATTTAGGGTAGAAAGGACTGACAGGCCAGCAAAGTCGTTTTAGCAACTTTAATAACTATTCTGTTTTTCCAGCAGTGAAAATTCTTCTCAAGCGTTCACACATTTGACTTTTTGCTCCAGTTTCATGTGTGTGGGTGTGTCTTTTAGTCCGTGTCCATGACCTGGACAGACTGGCTGACCATGTCCACAGACAGGGGGGTCACAGTTTTGGTGAGGACAGCTGTGGTTCCGGGTTTGTATCTGTACTGTCCCCTGGAATAAACACGGAGAAAAGCCTTGAGCAACAACAATGCTACAATAATCTGGGGCTTTAATCTGTGGTTATTTTTAGACGCTGAATCAGAATTTGCTTCCACAAAGAATGTTCGCCTTCATCTAGTACAGGGGTGGGCAGTTATTCAGCCTGAAGGGCCACATTGGGTTTTAGATCTTGATGAAGGGGTCGGCCAGGTGGTGCTGGAAACCAACCCCCCACATGAGGATCAGAGGTTAGCTAAAAATCCACCTTGATGGACTATTGACTGAGAAAATAGTTTGAAGAGCCTGTAATTGGTCCAACTAGAGATGGATGATGAAGCTCCAAATGATGTTTGGCACCATCTTCTTGAGAGGACATGTTAGCATGCTAGCTGAAGGGGGGGTCTGGACCTTTTTCTAACCAATCAAGCTGACGACCCTCTTCATTTGGCTGTTGGAGAAATGATTGTGAAGGCTCTGCGGGCCGGATTAAGTAGTTCATCGGGCCACATGTGGCCCGCGGGCCTCAGTTTGCCCACCTCTGCTCTAGCACATCTGACATTAAGAACTTCATAAATTCACCTCTTTTCCTTGGACGTGGGCTGGTCGTAGCCGCGCAGAAACTCCACTCCAGCCTGAGTGATAACACACAGGTCCACGTTGCTGCCTGATCCCAGGTCAGTGAAGATCCCTGCAGCAATGGTGTCACGCATCAGGTTCTTGGCCTCCTCCAGCTGCATCAGCAGGTAGAGAGAAACACCAGGAGAGCATCAGCAACATCAGCTAGGCTCAGCCTGGTGCCAGGATCTGCTGTCTGCTGTGTGTCTCTGCGCCCTTTGACCTTGACCAAGTGACTGACATCTGGTAGCCATTGATGGAGGGGCCGTCGCCAACGGCAACAAGGAGCCTGCTGCAGCTGTAACATCTGTGTGTGTCACGGAGATGTTCTTACCTCCATGTTGGCTTTGTATCTGTCCTCCAACACAGAGATGGCTGCTGCAGCCCCGGAGCCTGGACACACACACACACACACACACACACACACACACACACACACACACATTATTACTGCTGCTGTGTTGTTGTGCTGTCCAAGGGACCGTCCAGGGCAGAAGCAGCTCTATGGAGACCTCACTGTGACCCAAACAGCCGTTTCCCTGCATGCTAACGCTCTCTGTCCACTTTTTACTGACTTTTACAGTCAGTGGGTCAAAGTTTGCATCATTAGGCCACCACTTGACCTCTGACCTCTGATCAGATGACCTTGCCCTGATGGCCAGTGTTCAGTTTCTGTCTCCTGAGAGCTGCGAGGTGATCGGCCTGGAGCAGGTAGCCAACATCAAGGACGTGGACAGGTACCCATGCTGAGGTAAGGCAGTTTGTCGTAGGAGCCGTGTGGGTAGACGCTGTAGAGGTGGGCCCCCGTCACATCGGTCCCTCCGATGATCAGAGAGGAGCCGACGTGGCCCTGGTACCTAAAGCACAGCACTATCACAGCCCCTCTCCATTCAAGCTCAGCGCCTTTGGGGTTTGCCAACTTTTGTCTCTCCGGCGTTACCTGAACAGCATCTGTTTCAGCTGCCTGGTTACCATGGCAACGAGCGGGGGCCGGCCAGTGTTGAGCGCGTGCAGTTCTGCGTTGGAGGCCATGATCTGGGTGGTTACCTCTGCGTCTGCGGCCACGCCAGCCCCACAGCAGCTGCAAACATGCAGAGACATGCAGAGGATTCAGAGGTTTCTTCCCTCTGGGAAAGTCGTTATGAAGTCAGTGGGGAACCTGTTTTCCTGTTGTGGTCCGTTTGCTGTCTCCCCCCGCCTGTGTCTCACCTGTGTCCACCTGTCCCTGCTCCTCTCCGGACTGTCTTTGTCTCCTGCTTTTGTTTGCTATTACCTGAGTCTGCCAGATGTTTTAGACCTGTTTGCTCATCTGGATGGATTTAGGAACCCAACAAATAAACAGGTTGAACTTCCTGTTGCTCTTCCCACTCTGGAGTCCTGACTGACTGCTTCCTGAGCCGGTTTCATGACTTTACGCTCGCTCTTTTCTGGATAAAAACTGGATAAAAACTGCTCTTCTCATGTTCAAACCAATTAGTGGATAAACTGGAATTTATCGTGCCTTTTTTAAAACTTTCTTTTTAGGCTGTAATTCTTTTATTTCCAGTATCATCTTGTGTTCTATGATTTAATTTGGTCTATTTAAACAAACAAGAAGGAAAAGTCAGTAGGTGTGATGAACATGAAGCGAGCGGAGGACGGTCCTGCAGGCTTCCACTCACTAGATCTTTGGAGCGATGTAGTGGATCTTCAGGCAGTTCTTGTTAGCCACCACCATGTCATCGGTGGCGCGCGTGTCTGCGCCCAGGATCACGCCATCCTGGCCAAGAAGCAGAGCGACAGCGGCTGTAAGAGCCTGAAGCGTCAGGTGAGGCTCAGGGCTGGTTGCTGGGAGTACTAACCTTGTAAACCAGCCCAGCGATGGTGGTTCCCGTCTTCCTGAAACTGGGGGCTTTGTAGCCATGTTCTGAGATACTGGACTCCAGCACTGCGTTTCTAAAAAAAACAAAAGGAGTGATAAACGCTCACTTCAGTTCTTTATCACCTCATATAAATGGCCAATGATGTTTACGTGATGCGTGCTCTCTGAGCCGAGACCTTCTGAGACGTTCTGATGGTTTTAAACTGGTAACCATCTTCACCAATAGTTGATTTCACATCATTAAATGAACATTTATCTTCTCTGGATCATTAATTCTGGTACTTGGTCCCTCTGACCCGACACCCAACCAGCTCTGGAACATGTAACCGGTCATGGAGCCTCATGATCTCACTCCCTCTCAAATGAACCAACACTGGAGCGTCTCCTTCAAATGGAACCCGGGCAAGCGTTCCATGGTCTTTACCTGCGACTGTTCTCAAAGCAGAAGCCGCCGTTCTGCAGCTCGTAGGTCTTCAAACCGTCAAACATCTTCAAGGTGAAGAGAAAAGCTGGCGAATTCAACAGCGCTGCTTTCCTTTTACTTTCACTTTAGCCGGAGCCGAGCGTCACCTGTCTGCACTGTAAAACAACAGCGGTTGAGATTTTATTCCAGAATTCTTCCTCTTTTCTCTGTCCTAAAGCCGGATTCTGGCATTTGCGACAGCGGCTGAACGAGTCTGGCTTTGGATGCTGCAGGAACAGACTTCAGTTTTTATCCTGAAGGATAAAAAAAGCCAGTGAGGCTGCAGCATTTTCAAAGGCGCAGTTTTAACAGTGCTTCCATCAGACCAACGTTTCTTCCTTCCTCAAACTGGACAAATGCTGGACTCCACTGGTCCACTTCCGGCCTTCATTCCGTCCTTTACTGACTCTGATCAGACGCTTTGATCATCTGAACGAGCTTCATTCGTTTCGATGTTTTAAATCACAAAGTTCGTTTGTTTTTATAGCTTCTTTCGAACATTCTGGGAGGTGACTCGGGGACTGCTCGAAGCTGATTGGCTGTAGATTTTTGCACGAGCGCACGATCGCGCTTGAGTTCCTCGAAGCTCTCGCGCAGAGGTTCTTCCGCCAGCTTCCTCGGAGATGATCGCCGCGGCGGTGACGAGCGCGTTCGCGGGGCTGCTGGCGCTGCTGCTCTGGCGGAGGACCTACTTTGCTCTGTGGTGGAAGGATCTGCTCTACTACCGCAAACTTCGGCAGTGCAGAAAGAGCCTCCAGGCTCGAATGCAGCGCGGAGGTTTCACCTTCCTCGACTGTTTTCTCCAGCAGGCGAGGAAGACGCCCAGCAAAGCCTTCATCGTCTTCGAGGACCAGGTCCTGACCTACCGGGACGTGGACAGGAGGAGCAACAGGTTCGCTAACGTGCTCAGGAGCGAGACCGGAGTCTCGGCCGGGGTCGTGGTGGCCCTGTGGATGTTCAACCAGCCGGACTTCGTCAGCGTGTGGCTGGGGCTGTGCAAGCTGGGCTGCCAGGCTGCGTTCCTCAACACCAACATCCGAGCCAAGAGCCTGGTTCACTGCCTGCACAGCTGTGGAGCCCAGCTGCTGCTGGTGGGAGCAGGTAACTGCTAGCCCTGCTAGCCCTGGATCCTGGTCCTGCTCCAGGACCTTTGAGCTCCATACCTCCCTTGCCTAGCTTCCTACCTCCCTAGCTTCCTGTCTCCCTATCCTCCTCCCTCCTTGCCCTCCTCCTTACCTAGCCTTCTTCCCTAGCCTCCCTCCCTAGCCTCCTACCTCTCTAGCTTCCCGTCTCTCTCTCTAGCTTCCTGCCTAGCGTCCTCCCTCCTTGCCCTCCTCCCTCCCTAGCCTCCTCCTTCCTTGCTCTCCTCCTAATAGCCTCCCACCCTACCCTCCTTGCCTAGCTTCCCTCCCTAACCTCCCTCCCTAACCTCCTTCCCTAACCTCCTTTCCTAGCCTCCTTTCCTAGCCTCCTTCCCTGGCCTCCCTCCCTAACCTCCTTCCCTAGCCTCCCTTCCTAACCTCTTTCCCTAGCCTCCCTCCCTAACCTCCTTCCCTAACCTCCTTTCCTAGCCTCCTTCCCTAGCCTCCTTCCCTAGCCTCCCTTCCTAGCCTCCTTCCCTAGCCTCCTTGCCTAGCCTCCTTGCCTAGCCTCCCTCCTTAGCCTCCTTGCCTAGCCTCCTTCCCTAGCCTCCCTTCCTAGCCTCCTTCCCTAGCATCGATCTTTGCCTAGCCTCCTTCCCTAGCCTCCCTCCCTAGCCTCCTTGCCTAGCCTCCTTCCCTAGCCTCCTTGCCTAGCCTCCCTCTCTAGCCTCCCTCCCTAGCCTCCTTGCCTAGCCTCCCTCTCTACCCTCCCTCCCTAGCCTCCTTGCCTAGCCTCCCTCTCTAGCCTCCCTCTCTAGCCTCCTTGCCTAACCTCCCTCCCTAGCCTCCCTCCCTAGCCTCCTTGCCTAACCTCCCTCTCTAGCCTCCCTCCCTAGCCTCCCTCTCTAGCCTCCTTCCCTAGCCTCCCTCTCTAGCCTCCTTGCCTAGCCTCCCTCCCTAGCCTCCCTCCCTAGCCTCCCTCTCTAGCCTCCTTCCCTAGCCTCCCTCTCTAGCTTCCTTGCCTAACCTCCCTCCCTAGCCTCCCTCCCTAGCCTCCTTCCCTAGCCTCCCTCCGTAGCCTCCTTTCCTAACCTCCCTCTCTAGCCTCCCTCCCTAGCCTCCCTCTCTAGCCTCCTTCCCTAGCCTCCCTCTCTAGCCTCCCTCCCTAGCCTCCCTCTCTAGCCTCCTTCCCTAACCTCCTTGCCTAGCCTCCTTCCCTAGCCTCCCTCCCTAGCCTCCTTCCCTAGCCTCCCTCCCTAGCCTCCTTGCCTAGCCTCCCTCCCTAGCCTCCTTGCCTAGCCTGTGTGTGTTCTGCAGAGCTGCTTCCTGTGGTGCAGGAAGCTCAGGCTGAACTAGGAGGCGGAGTCACTGTCTGTGTGGTGGGCGGGGCGTGGCCCTCTGGTGGATTCATCCCATTGGTGGAGAAGCTGCAGCACGTTTCGGATGCAGCCTTGCAGCCGCCTCCCACAGCTGACCTCAGGTCAGCCTTCCTCATCATCTTCACCTCAGGCACCACAGGTAAGTGCTCGTGCGTGTGCTCGTCCCCGAGAAGACGCTGCGGAGACGTGCACACGCGTCTGCCTTGTGTTCCAGGTCTGCCCAAGGCCGCCCGGGTGGCTCATTTCAAGGCCGTCGTCAGCATGACCTTCCTCCAGATGTGCGGAGCCACGTCTCAGGACGTCATCTACGTCACCCTTCCGCTTTACCACATGTCTGCTTCTCTGCTGGGCATCGGAGGATGCATCCACCTGGGTGAGATGGCCTCCACCTCTGCTCTGACCTGGGCCCTTGTCCTGGTCTCCACACCTGTCCTCCCGACCCTCAGGTCTCCACACCTGACCTCCCGACCCTCAGATCTCAGACAGACCTGTTGTAGCAGCAGGCGTCTTGCTTGCTAACCTCCTCCCTCTCTAGCCTTCTCCCTCCTTGAAGGTGTGCCGCTCACGTGTGCGCTGACGTGCGCTCCTCCTCTCTCATCCATCTCAGGCGCCACCTGTGTGCTCAGGAGGAAGTTCTCTGCCAGCCACTTCTGGAAGGACTGCGTGAACCACCAGGTGACGGTCGTCCAGTACATCGGAGAGCTCTGCCGCTACCTGGTCAACCATCCCACCGTAAGAGCAGACTTCCTGATGAGTCAGCCCAGGCACTTCCTGGTGCTAGCCTTTCAAAATAAAAGAATCCGACGTCTGTTTGTCAGCGTGCTCCTCCTCCTCCTCCTTCCTCATCTGTTTCAGGTCACATGTTTAATTCCTAATTCTTAGCTCATTTAACAGATGTCTCACTCTAGGTCCCAGAAGAGAAAGCTCATAAAGTCCGTCTTGCTGTAGGAAGTGGTCTGAGGTCAGATGTTTGGAAGGAGTTCCTCCGTCGCTTCGGAAACATCAAGGTCAGAGAAGGTTATGGACTGACTGAGGCCAGCATCGGCTTCCTCAACTACACCGACGAAGTGGGACCAATCGGGAGAGCCGGCTATTTCAACAAGGCAGGAAGCACACTCGCACTCACACTTCCTCTCTGGACGTCTGAGATCGGGGTCCTGACCCCGGTCTAAGTATGTAGTCTATGGATGAAGATGAAACACTGCTTGTGTTCTTGGTTCCAGCTCTCCATGCCCTTCGAGCTCCTCAGATATGATCCTCAAAGCTACGAGCCGCTCCGGACTGTCGCTGGACGATGCATCCCAGCTCAGACGGGTAAGGAGACTCTTCATCCCCTCCCCCCGGGCCTGCGTCGGTGCTTCTTCTGCAGGGTTTCCTGCTGCGTCTTCGGGGTCAGGCTGCAAGTTTCCGTCCTTCCGACAGAGGATTTAGAAATAACTCATCAGATAACGAAGCCTCGCTTCCTTGTGTGACCTCGTTTGGTGAGTTTGAACCAAACATTTGATCACATGACGCGGCTTGTTTAGCATGTTTAAGCTCCCTTTGTTCCTGAAGGAGGGAAGCGTGGAAGACACAAAGACGAGAGGTTTGTGTTGTGACTGAGGAGCAACAGGAACTTCCTGCCTCACTTTAAATGTTGAACAAATGCTAGCCTTTAGAGCAGTGTTTCTCAGAGAGTGGTCCGCGGGCCACCACTGGTCCGCAGGCCACACCTAGTGGTCCGCGAGGTGACACGTAAACAAATCGCATTTTAAATTTTTCAATTTCAATATTTAATATTCAGTGTAAAAATCAACGTTTCTTGAACTCTCTAGATTTAAAGAATTCACTGTATTGTATATTTCCTGATGCATCTGTCCTACCAGCACCTGATGGTTACTTAGCATGTTGTTTTGGGGGCTATTTAGAGTCCGGTGGTCCGTGAGGGTTTATTTATGGGTTCAGTGGTCCTGGGTCTGAAAAGGTTTGAGAAACACTGCTATCGAGCACCCTCTTCACCTTCCATGTTGTCAGTATGGAGCATACGCTGGAGCATACGCTAAGAAACTAACAGAGCAGCAGAAGAAACAAGAACCTCAGGCTGCAGCGCGAATCCAGATCTATGTGTCTGTTTCTGGGGCTAGGAGAAGCAGGGATACTGGTGGCTCCGCTCACTGCTCTCAACCAGTTTCTGGGCTATGTTGGGGACGAGGCCCAGTCTGAGAAGAAGCTCCTGCGGGATGTGCTGAAGGTCGGGGACGTCTATTTCAACACAGGAGACCTGCTGCTTCTGGACAGGAGAGGCTTCCTCTACTTCCACGACCGCGTTGGCGACACCTTCAGGTACCTTTCTGTCAGCAGACCAAATGTTAGCGCGCTAGCGATGGTGGAATGCAGACGCGTAGACTGAAGCTTCTGCTGAGACTTTTTTTCTGCTAATTGCCGGTGTTCTTCTTGTTGTGCAGGTGGAAAGGAGAAAATGTTTCCACCACAGAGGTGTCAGAGGTTTTGGGTCTTCTTGATTTTATCCAGGAGGCTAACGTCTATGGAGTCACAATCCCAGGTCTGTCAACACTAGCGCAGTCTTCTGGAAGATTTAAGTCCAGCAGCAGCTACTCTGTCATCAATGATATACGAACGTATATATCTAAGGCAGTGTTTCTCAAAGAGCGGTCCGCGGACCATCGGTGGTCCGTGGGTGACCCCTAGTGGTCCGCGAGGTGACACGTAACAAATCATTTTAAAATTTTAAAGTTCAATATTTACAATTCAGTGTAAAATCGGTGTTTCTGGAACTCCCCAGATTGAAAGAATTGACTTTATTGTATATTTCCTGATGCATCTGTCACACCAGGACCCGACGGTTACTTAGTATGTTGTTTTGGGGGCTGTTTAGAGTCCGGTGGTTCCCGAGTGTTGATGGGTTCAGTGGTCTGGAAGCGTCTGAGAAACCCTGATCTAATGCAAGCAATCCTTGTCAGGGCGTGAAGGTCGTGCAGGTATGGCTGCTGTCGTGTTAAAACGGGATCAGCAGCTCGATGGAACGAGACTCTACCGACATTTGGTCAACTCTCTTCCTGCGTATGCTTGGCCTTGGTTTCTGAGGATACAGGTCAGTCACGTGGTCATGCTCGCTGCTCTGGGAGGCGTACCTTCACGCTGTGCCCCGTCTGCCTCCAGAGCTCTCTGGACGTCACCGAGACCTTCAAGCAACAGAAGACCAAGCTGGTGCAGGAGGCTTTCAACCCACACGTCACTCAGGATCCCCTCTATTTCCTCCACGCTCCTCAGGGGGATTATATTCCCCTGAACGCATCCCTGTATCGCAGCATCGTGTCTGGAGAGATTCCCTTATGAGCTCATATTCATTCTAAAGCAACCCAACACCATCGAGGTTCAGGAGCAGTAGCAACTACTCAGGACTGTAATTAACCCCTCGCTCATTAATAACCCTTCATCCACGTGAAGCCAACAGGGATAATCCAATAAACTCAGGATTTTCGGTTTGATATCATGTTGATTTATTGTTTTATTGGGCCTTTTTACACCCAGGTGAAATGAGGGAATGAATTGCTGTGATAGAAGAGAGTTAGAAAAGCCCAGGCAGAGCTTGGGCCTCCAGCAGGCAGCCCGTCCTGGAGGAGGGGATCCTCCAGAAGGTGCGTCACAAACCAGAGACAGCACAGGACCAGTCTGTAAGCAACAGGCAGAAGATGGAGCACAGCCACCCCCCGTGGAGAGGCAGACAGGCAGAACACACTCAGCTTCCTGTTTGTGCTTCTCCACTTCCTGGTCCGCTCCCTCCTCCGCTGACATCATCAGAAATAACAAGAGTTGAACACAGTAGTGAGGAGATGGATTTGGACCCGCAGGTCACTGGCGGCAGCTTGGGCGTTTGTGAGATCTGAGCGTCATGTGACAGCGAGCGTCCCTCCCGTAAGTCCTCCTGGACTCCTCCAGGGTCTCCCTGTATTTGGGCGTCAGCATCATCCACTTGGACGGAGGTTCTTCACTCTCGGATTTGGACGATTCTTCGGAAGATGCTTCTGCGACACAAAGACAAGCGGCCATCATGCTTCTGACGCAGCGGTGCTGAGCTGCACACAGACGTCTTCTCACCTTCAGCATCTTCTCTGACCTCCTGCAGTTTTCTCTTCTCTGCCTTTGTGAGCATTTTGCCCTGAAAACAAACCCAGGGCTGTTAGGGTTAGAGTTAGGGGTTAGAGTTAGGTTTTAAGGGTTAGGGTTAGAGTTACAGTTACAGTTAGCGTTAGGGTTAGGGGTCAGGGTTAGAGGTACAGTTAGAGTTAGCGGTTAGGGTTAGAGTTACAGTTAGCGTTAGGGTTAGAGTTACAGTTAGCGTTAGGAGTTAGGGGTCAGGGTTAGAGGTACAGTTAGAGTTAGCGGTTAGGGTTAGAGTTACAGTTAGAGTTAGAGTTAGGGGTTAGGGTTAGAGTTACAGTTAGAGTTAGGGGTTAGGGTTAGCGTTAGGGTTAGAGTTAGCGGTTAGGGTTAGAGTTACAGTTAGCGTTAGGAGTTAGAGTTAGGGGTTAGGGTTAGAGTTAGGGTTAGAGTTACAGTTAGCGTTAGGGGTTAGCGTTAGAGTTACAGTTAGCGTTACAGTTAGAGTTAGGGGTTAGAGTTAGAGTTAGGGGTTAGGGTTAGAGTTACAGTTAGCGTTAGGGGTTAAGGGTTAGGTTTAGGGGTTAGGGTGAGGAATATTTAATCACTAATCGAAGGCGCGGTCCTCGGTCAGTCTTCCCACGAATCATCTCCCCTCTGGCCTCCTGCGTCGGGCTAAAGGCAGTCCAGTTAGGGATGAGGGCTAGGGTCCGGGTGAGTTCTTAGTATTAGGGTTAGGGGGTTAGCGGTTAGGGGTCAGGTTCAGGGTTAGGGGTTATTGTTGGGGTTAGGGTTAGCAGTTAGGGGTTAAGGTTAGCAGTTAGGGGTCAGGGTTACGGTTAAGGGTTAGGTTTAGGGGTCAGGGTTAGGGGTATGGTTAGTGACGCCCCCTCTGCTTCTGCAGCTCTACTGCTGTGACTTACATAGTTCTCCCTGTTGGACCAGCCGGGGTGCAGCTGCTGGTGGAGGAGGCGCTCCCTCTCAGCTGCCTGGTAGTACTTCCCCTGCTCCTTTCTGCTCAGAGAGTTCCACTGGGGCCACAAACAACAGGGAGCAATCAGACGCTGGAGACATTCCTTCACAAACGGTGTGGAGCTAATGACAAACTCACCACGGAGCCCAAGAAGGTGCTGACAGCCCCGCTGCCCTGGCGCCTGATGGCCGCTCTCACCGTGGGCCTCTGCTCCTTCATGAAGAGCATGAAGGCGTTCAAGGGCTTCTTTACGTAAGCCGGCTTCTTCTGGGGCCGTTTGGGCTCTTTTCTCTCCCTGCAGGACACAAAATGTGATGAGGCGACAGATGAATTATGGTCCGTGCATCAGATTCTGAGATTACGACCAGTCCAAGCTCATTTGATGATGATGATCATCATCATCATGAGTTGTGTGTGTCGTCGGTGGCGCTTACAGATCTGCTAGGAAACCGTCTTTGTGCTCCAGGACGTCAGGGGACCACAGGGCCGCATCGTGGCTGTGCTGAAAATGATGAAAAAGAAAGACAACAGGTGACTTTTTCCTGTTTACAGTCTTTCGGTGTGCTGGCCGACATCGATACGTGTTTAGAATGAATCTCCAGCCCCTGCTCAGACAAATTTCCATTCCACCAGGGCTGCTAACTTACCGTCTGCGCAGAAGCAGCCGGGCAGCCAAAAGGCGGGATGGAGGCGCCACTTCCAGGCTGATAAATGTTCTGCAGAGACACAGAGGAACTCCATCAGAGTACAACTGATGGAAATCTTTACAACCTACCTTAAATATCAAAATCCAGTTTTACAGCAGCTATGTGAATCCCTAACCTAATCCATAACCTAACCGCAGCAGCACACCCATCCTTGGTTAGGGTTAGGGGTGGGTTAGGGTTAGTTGGTAACATCTCACCTGCTCCTGGTCCCAGGCAGGTAGCTCCTGGTTTCCAGGGTAGGAGAAGACGTCTGCCCACTCGGAGCTGTGTTCAGCCATGTCAGACGCTGCCCCCTGGTGGAGAAAGTCATCCTCACCTCCCAGCTGAACCGTCTGGAGGTCCGTGAAAGTGGAAGCAGAAGCAGGCCCGTTGGCGTCGGCCCACGCAGGGCTGGTGTTCCAAGAACACCCAGGGCTCAACCCGTTGGTGGTCTCGGACCACGCTGAGCTCGGCCCACTGGTGTTGGCCCACACGGGGCTCGACCCGCTAGTGGTCTCGGACCACACTGGGCTCGGCCCACTGGTGTTGGCCCACAAATAGTTTGGCCCGCTGGTGGTGTCAGCCCACTCACGGATCGGTTCTTCGTTAATCATTCCTGGAACGGCAATAACAACAACGTTAATAACGCAGTTGTCACCTACAACTGTTGAGTTCCTTCAGGCAGATTTCAGTTTGTTGTAGTTGTTCTGTTGTCGCTCTGTTGGCTCAGAGACTCTCTCAGCTGCTCTCTCAGGACGTCTGGATTTGACCTTCAGAACTGCTCATACAGAACCTGGATCACGGAACATCATCGGAGTGCATCACAGGACAAGACGCCCTTTGACGGCTTTCTTAGCAACCGCTTTAAACTTTATTGCTAATGTAGCCGTGCATAAAAAGAGTGATTTCTCCTGTTTACGTAATACATTTTACATTTGAAAAGGAATTTCTATCAGTCACCATATTGTCTGTAAATTAAAAAACTATTTTCACAGAAGCTCATTTCCCAACATGTCGCAACTTTTGCCCGAAACGAATACTCCAATTACTGTGGAATACCTTCAGTGAGTATGTCTGGATTGAGTATGAGTATGTCTGGATGTCTCTGATGGAGACGGCAGATTACAGACGATGATTCCGATTAGAGAATCAAAGCCCTTGGAGAGATCTGACTTTCTCCTTCTTTGTGTAAACAGGAGAAATACCTGCTTATATGACATAGTGGATTACTTTATGATCAAAGCCCCTTGGCCTTTGATGCTTGTAAGCTGCTTTATGATCAAAGGCCCTTGCCCTTTGATCCTAGTAGGCTGCATTACGATCAAACGCGCAAGACAACGCGCTGCCCCAGTGACGTGGCACTGCGTGACGTCATCAACGTGGGCCGGTGGTTTCGGAGCGTTCGCAGCTAGCAGGTGAGTAAACTGTGATTTTTCTGCGATATTAAAAGAGGACGTCCACGGCGTGGAGTGTGAATTTACTGAGGGATGAGGAGAAGACACTTGTGTGTTTTCTTACAGTGTTTCCGTGTCTGTCTGTAGGGTTAGGGTGTGTGTACACGTGTCAGCTAAGTTTGAGCAGCCGGAGCTAACAAATGAGATGTGTCCAAACACACAAACTCGGTTTTCTGTCTTCAAACTTGGCCTCATATACAGTCGACTTTAATGATGAACATATACGTTAATTATGCTAACGCAGGTTACCGACTTTCCTTCGGTAAATGGACCGAGCTTGTGTTTTTGGGTGGATAAACAATGAACAAGTTGGCGTTTTCCTGTAAGAATCATTCCCCTGGTCCACATCATTCAGACATATTCACGCTGTATGAAGGAGACTTGGAGGTTTAAATGTCAACCAAAGGGCTAGGGTTAGGGTCATACGATGGTTCTGACATCGGTGGAACGTTCACATTTAAAAATGACACCATATTAAAGGAAAAGAGGAGAAACATTGAAGTTTGTTATTCCTGGTGGGAAGCTGATGTCCTGATTTCATCTGAACACTCTTCTGGTGCCAAAAATGTGAAGTTTTACATTTCTTTCCTGGACTTGGATGTGAGGGATTATAGAACCCTGCCTGGGAATCATCCCTGCTGTCATTGTTTTTCATGTGTTTCAGCCTAAAGTCTACTTAATCTGAGAACATGATGGAAGAAAGCGGTGTTGAGACCACGCCACCTGTGAGCCCTACCCCTCCTGTGGCCCCCACAGCTTCAGGTCAAACACACTTTCTCATTAGTGTGTTTTCCGTGTCCTCGGTGCTTCTGTGTTATAACCAGAACGTGTGCTCTCGGCTCTCTGGACCTAAGAGAAGAATTACATTCGAAAGTTTGTGATGAATAAAGTGAATTAAAGAACAGGTCTGAAAGGTGTCTTTGTCTTTCAGGTGTGTCCAGCCCCATGTCCATCCACGGGTCCAATCCTGTCCCAGTCCATAACCCCTCAGTGTCCCCCAGCGTCCCCCCTGTCTCTCCCCCCTCTGTTTTCCTCGGCCACCCGGGCACTCCCTCCCAGTTTCCTCCCGCCACCACACTGGCCCCTTACACCAGCCTTCCTGCCTTCCCTCCATCCAGCTCTCCCGCTGCGCCCTCCTTGGTCTCGCCTATGACGCCGCCACCCCCCTCCATTCCCAGGATGTCCTCCCCTCCTGCTGGACCGCCCATGTCCACCTTCTCTGTGAGTGCAGGACATGACATCACCAAGGGCCACGCCGGGCGGACCCCGCAGACGCCACTGATCCCCACCTTTTCCAGTCCTGTTCCCGTGCCAGGTGAGACTCAACCTTCTTCTGCTGTTGGTTTCATTCCCTGAACACCAGCATGGCTCCAGGTGTTCATGTCTGTTGTAAAAGTTCATTGTTTTGGAAAAAAAAAGTCCAGAGTTGATGTATTTAGTCAGAGCCAGTCCCTCAGGATTAGTTCTTTCTGCTGGTTGCAGCAGTCAGGCCACATTTTTGCTGCATAAATCTTGAAGATGGGGACATTTTCCAGACTATAAGTCGCTCCAGAGTATAAGTCACATCAGTATAAAAAATGCATCATAAAGGAGAAAAAAACATGTACAAGTCTTACTGGACTATAAGTCGCATTTTTTTGGGAAATGTATTTTACAAAATCCAAGACCAAGAACAGCCATTTCATCGGGAAAGGCAAGTTCTAATAATAACAATAGAACATAGAACAACAGGCTGAACAGGTGTGCGGTATGCTAACATAACACATTAGCAGTTATTCAGCTACACAATAGCATAAAGAACATGCGTGGGAGGCTGAAAAGGCAGAATTAGCATAAAAAGCTAGTTACTGGTTAGCAAGTTTAGCAAAATTTCCACATCACTAAATCCACTGAATTCTTCATCCTGAAGAAGATTTTCTTTTGTGTTCAGTCTTTCTCAGTTGTCTTTAATTTAATGTTTAAATGAATTTTCAGTGGTACAGCAGTAGCACATACTGGTAGTTGTCACAAGCCTAGAGCGCCCTCTGGCGGCTGTAGGTAATATTTACTCCTTGGTCGTGTTGCTCCGTGTGAATTAACATATTTTAATATATATAAGTAGCACCTGAGTAGAAGTCACAGCAGCAGCCAAACCATGAAAAAGGTTTAACTTGTAGTCGGTAAAATGCAGTATATAAGTATCTAAAACCCTGCTGTGTCCCTCAGGTGTGGCGTCAAACCCGCTGAACCAGCAGCCAGCCATGTCAGCAGGACTGGTTCCTGCGTCCCCCATTACCTTCCCGGAGGAGCGGGAAGATCCCAGAGTGTCTGCAGACGTCAGCACCGGCGGAGGAATCTGGGGCTTTTTCAAGGTGAGCCAGGGGAGGTGAGGCGGTGCAGCGACTGATCCTTACAGTCGCAGCTGTTGTGGGTTCCCAGGGAGTAGCAGGTAATCAGGTCGTCAAGACGGTCCTGGACAAGACCAAGTACTCTGTGGAGTCCATGATCACCACTCTGGATCCTGGCATGGCGCCGTACATCCGTAAGTCTGCCCTGCGCCGTCACCGCCTTCTGGGTGGAGACGCCGGCCTCACGCCTGCGGCCCTTCTGTCTTTGTCCAGGATCTGGGGGGGATGTGGACATTGTGGTGACCTCCGATAAGGACATGACGGTGGGGGCCGTGCGCGATGCCTTCCAAGAGGTGTTTGGACTGGCCATGGTGACTGGAGAGCCCGGCCAGTCCAACATCGCCCCGCAGCCTGTGGGTTACGCCGCTGGGCTCAAGGTCAGTCTGCTCTGTCCTCTCCAGGACGTCTGGGCTGCAGCCGATGATGTCACGTCCTGTCTGTGTGCACGCATGTCCACGTAGGGGGCCCAGGAGCGCATTGATGGCTTACGTCGAGCTGGCACGATTCACGAGAAGCAGCCGGTGGTTTCCGTGGAGAATTTCATCGCTGAGCTCTTTCCTGACAAGTAGGGTTCATTTTGAGGACGATGCTATAGTTCCCGCCTTTGTTCTACCTGTTTAAGGGTTTAAAACAGAGTTTCTCAAAGAGTGGTCTGTGGACCACCAGTGGTCCGCAGGCGGCCCCTAGTGGTCCGCAAGGTGAAACGTAACAAAAAACATCTTAAAATTTTAAACTTCAATATTTAAAATTCAGTGTGAAATCAATGTTTCTTGATTTAAAGAATTCACTTTATTGTATATTTCCTGATGCATCTGTCATACCAGCACCCGATCCTTACTTAGCATGTTGTTTTGGCGGCTATTTAGAGTCAGGTGGTCCGTGAGTGTTTATTTAAGGGTTCAGTGGTCCTGGGTCTGGAAAAGTTTGAGAAACACTGGTTTAAAATGATCACTTGCTGCATGACAAGTGTCCTAGTCACCTGAATAAAGACGTCTCTAGAGTTAAACCGCTGTTATAAAGCTATCAGAGATGCGGGGGAAAGCTTGGGAGACGTGTTTTTCTCTTTTTCTAGGTGGTTTGACATCGGCTGTCTGATTCTGGAGGACCCAGCTCACAGCATCCACATGGAGGTGTTCACTCAGGCCACGCCCCTGAGTCTGGAGGTCATCCAGCAGGTACCTGTGAGCAGCTTCGGTGTTGCGGAACGCTGCAACGCGCAGCCTCTCACCAGACGCTTCTGTGTCCCCGCGCAGGCTCAGGCCCTGACTCCTCCCAATTACAGCCTCCGCTGGTCGGGTCTGATGGTCCCGGTGGGGGAGGTCCTGGAACGCGCTCTTCCCAACGTCAACAGGTGGGACTGGCACCAGGCTCTGACGGGCACCAGCCAGCGCCACATGATCCAGAGTGCAGCCAAGGTTCTGGCTGGGATCTACAAGCTGAAGATGCCTTCAAGGACTCTGTGAGGCAGAAGCTCCACCTGGGCCTGCCTCGCTCTTCTCAAGCCTCAACTAAAACTCTCTTACTGAATGACCTCTGACCTTCTGCAGTCCTTCAAAGCATTTAACACACCACCATCTACCGCCTTAAAGCAAACCGTGCCAATCTTTTCCTGTTCTTCAACTGGATGGATGTTTGTTCTTCTTGATTCTGCTAGCGTTAGCCTGTTCTTTGAGCTCGCTACCAGGACCAGGAAGTGGAGGAAAGAGCTCCAAAACGTGGCTGCTGTGTTACATCTAAATCCTTCCCCCCATGTTCTCGGAGCTTCATCAGATGATTGAAGCTGCGGGAGGCTTCGGTGGACAGCAGCTAACTGAGGATTGTAGAGACCAGGTCCCAGAGCCAAGGCCAGCAAACCGGTGGCTGGCTCCCAGTTAGCCCAGCATCCCTCCCAGTATGGCCTGTCTTCATGCGGGCTGACCTTCCCCTCTCATTTCTCACAGCAGCCGTGGAGCTGAAATTGTTCAGGTGGTTTGTTTTTGTTTTGTTTTTTTTTAAAGTCTTTTTAATCAGATGTTACCACGACAACCAAGTTTTCGTCTCAGATAAACGAATGTGGGCTGAAACGTTGAGACATGCAGCTGGTCCAGGAGGGTTTGGGGGGTGTTCAGTGTTACATTAACAGGCTGAAAATGAGTCATTAGAGATGATGTCTGGGCTCCTCCTCCTCCTCCTTCTCTTCCTCCTCCTTTCTCCTCCTCCCTCCTGCTCTTCTTTCTCCTCCTTCCTCCTCCTCTTCTTTCTCCTCCTTCCTCCTCTTCCTCTTCCTCCTCTCCCTCCTCCTCCTCTTCCTCCTCCTCTCCTTCCTCCTCTTCTTCCTCCTCTCCTCCCTCCTCCTCCTTCCTCCTCTCCTCTTCCTCCTCTCCTTCCTCCTCCTCCTCCTCTCCTCCCTCCTCCTTCCTCTTCCTCCCTCCTCCTACTTCCTCCTCTCCTCCTCCTTCCTCCTCCTCTTCCTCCTCCTCTTCCTCCTCTCCTTCCTCTCCTCCCTCCTCCTTCCTCTTCCTCCCTCCTCCAGGGACATGGAAATGTCCTGATGGGTCAACTGGTGTCATTACAACTTATTTGCAATCTGTTGATTTAACTCTTCTGTATGAATGCACCTGTTTGTTTGTTTGTTTGTTTGACAGCAGAATTCTGATGGAGCCCAGCGCTGCCACCTGTGGGTGGGTTGCATACCTGACGCCGTGTTCTTTTCCTGAGCTGTTAAAGTAGATTTAATCGGGCCTGGCTACAAGCTTCTTGATGATTTCTATCCCTCTCTGTTGTGTCTTCAGACATTCCATATTTGTAAGGGTGGTAATAATAATAATAATAATAATAATAATAATAATAATAGCTTTTGATTCGTGATATTTCGTCTGTCTCAATGTTCCTATTCCTCCAGCCCAGACACACCAGCTGAGATGTGAAATAATATTCAAAATTCACTTATTTAGGTGGCATCTAAAAGAAAAACCCTGCTCAGCTATTTATTTGTATTCTGGAATTAGCTGTTTTGAGTAGTAATAACACTCTATATCATAGTTATGATCATAACAGCTGAACCTGAATGGAATTACTCTGGATGTCCCTTGTGGGGACACGACCTCTGTGTGACCTTTAGGCTGAAAAGCAGATGACCCTGGGAGGCGTCCTTTGAGAAGACGCTTCAACCGACGGAACTGACTAACAGCACAGCTGCCAACATCCTTGTTTAACACAGGTGCTTTCCAAAAGGGGTGGATTGTTTGGCGTTTGCAGAACACACACACACACACACTTCTTAAAGGAGCAGGTCCCCAGTTCCTGCTTATAAAACCAGCTAAAGTTACCAAACGTGAACAGTTTCGGTGTTCATCTGTTCATACTTGGATAAAATCTTTACTTCTGAAACAAGATTTTAGCCTTGATAATCTGCCCGGTAACAGGAACAAGATTTTAGCCCCAATAATCCGCCCGGTAACAGGTAGCTTCTGAGGCCAACCAGCCTCTGGGCTCGGCCGCTTCACCTTTCCTTGTGTTTCCTGATCTTTTCCAAGCAAAAAGGGGAACTTTTAAAATAATGCTGCCCAACTTTGAGCACTTGGCAACATGCACATTTAAAAACAGACCTTTGCTATGTTAAATGGTAGTTTCAATAAAGTGTGTTTTTCCGTCTTTGTGACAGAGATCAGCTTCTGGTGCCCCCAGGAGAGAAGAGCTGGTGTCAAAGGGGTTAAGTCACGTGTGGCTGGATGGTTTAAGCGGCACACAGAAATCCTGCACGCTCATTTCTCCTCGCTCCTCATCCAGGGATGACAGGATGATGCCAACGCTGCTCTTTCTCTGCAGCATCCTGAACCTTTTCCACGGCTTTAACGCGCCTTCACCGCCCAGCGACACAAACTCTGTCAAGAAGTATTTACAGGCGAGTCAGCGCTTGCTGCTCCTGCAGCTAGCCCTCCACCGCTTCAGCGCGGTTCATGGTAGTTAATGGTGGTTATTGGTGAATAATGGTTGTTAATGTTGTTAATGGTGGTTACTGGTTGTTAATGGTAGTTAACGGTGATTAATGGTGGTTAATGTGATTAATGGTGGTTAATGGTAGTTAACGGTGATTAATGGTGGTTAATGTGATTAATGGTTGTTAATGGTGGTTAATGGTGATTAATGGTTGTCAATGATTAATAGTTGTTAATGGTGATTAAAGATGGTTAATGGTTGTTAATGGTACTTAATGGTTGGTAATGGTGGTTAATGGTAATAGTTGTTAATGGTAGTTAACAGTGATTAATGGTTGTTAATGTGATTAATGGTTATTGTGATTAATGGTGGTTAATGTGATTAATGGTAGTTAATGGTGATTAATAGTTGTTAATGGTGGTTAATTGGTGTTAATGGTGGTTAATGGTTGTTAATGGTGATTAATGGTAGTTAATGTGGTTAATGGTGGTTAATTGTTGTTAATGGTGGTTAATTGTTGTTAATGGTGGTTAATGGTTGTTAATGGTGGTTAATGGTGGTTATTGGTGATTAATGGTTCTTAATCGTGGTTAATAGTAGTTAATTGTTCTTAATGGTGGTTAATGGTTGTTAATGGTGATTAATGGTGGTTAATGTGATTAATGGTGATTAATGTGATCAATGGTTGTTAATGGTGATTAATGGTGGTTAATGGTAGTTAATGGTAGTTAATGGTAGTTAATAGTGGTTAATGTGATTAATGGTTAATGTAATTAATGGTGGTTAATGTGATTAATGGTTGTTGATGTTGTTAATGGAACTTAATGGTTGGTAATGGTGGTTAATGGTAGTTAATGGTTTTGAATGGTGATTAATGGTAATGGTTGTTAATGGTAGTTAACAGTGATTAATGGTGGTTAATGTGAATAATGGTTGTTAATAGTAATTAATGGTTGTTAATGGTGATTAGTGGTTGTTAATGGTGATTAATGGTTGTTAATGGTGGTTAATGGTTGTTAATGGTGATTAATGTGATCATCCATCCATCCATCCAATGGTGATTAATGGTAATGGTTGTTAATGGTAGTTAACAGTGATTAATGGTGGTTAATGGTTGTTAATGGTAGTTAATGGTGATTAGTGGTTGTTAATGGTGCTTAATGGTTGTTAATGGTTGTTAACGCTGATTAATGGTTGTTAATATGATTAATGGTTGTTAATGGTGATTAGTGGTTGTTAATGGTGATTAATGGTTGTTAATGGTGGTTAATGTGATCAATGGTTGTTAATGTGATTAATAGTTGTTAATGGTGGTTAATGTGATTAATGGTGGTTAATGGTGGCTAATGGTTTTGAATGGTGATTAATGGTAATGGTTGTTAATGGTAGTTAACAGTGATTAATGGTGGTTAATGGTGATTAATGGTAGTTAATGGCGATTAATGGTGGTTAATGTGATTAATGGTTGTTAATGGTGGTTAATGTGATTAATGGTGGTTAATGGTGATTAGTGGTTGTTAATGGTGGTTAATGGTAGTTAATAGTGGTTAATGTGATTAATGGTTAATGTAATTAATGGTGGTTAATGGTGGTTAATGTGATTAATGGTTGTTGATGTTGTTAATGGAACTTAATGGGTGGTAATGGTGGTTAATGGTGGTTAATGGTTACTGTGTAGATTCTCATCCAGGTCATAGTTATCCAAACTCTGTGTCAACTGGACTGAAAGGTCTCCTTGAAAACGTTTCGCCCTCTCTCCAGAGAGCTTCTTCAGTTCTAAGTTTGCTGGGGCAGAGCTTGATAATATAGCCCTGTGGACCACTGGCATGTTAATGTCCCGGGTGGTCACCTGAGAGTCCTTGGCAGGGTGGTTGGCAGGGTCGTTCATCTAGTTTCGGTTGGGGTGCTTCCCCTTTGTCTGTTGGGTCACATTTTAATGAGTCGCCAGGTCTCATCAAACGGTGTGAATGTTTGGATTGCTGACGAAAAGAGTGGAGGACTGCTTGTACGTGGGTGACAGAAAGTGCCTTAGTCCACCACCTCTGTTTAAAGATGGTTTTTCCAACTTGACATGAATGGCTTCCTTGACACCCCTCTCAAACCAGCGATCTTCGTTTATGGAGGGGCTGTTTAAAACGAATGGCCCAACACAGACGTGCCACTTCTTCAGGACAGGACTCAGCAGGACACCTACACCTAAAAGAAAGCGGACACTCCTTTGAGGACAGTCAAGTACGTGTGCTGGCCAGAGAGGACAATGGTTGTTTATAGTGATTAATGGTGGTTAATGGTTGTTAATGGTAATTAATTTTTGTTAACGGTGGTAAATGGTAATTAATGGTGATTAATGGTAGTTAATGTGATTAATGGTTGTTAATGGTTGTTAATGGTGATTAATTTTTGTTAATGGTGGTAAATGCCAATTAATGGTGATTAATGGTTGTTAATGGTGGTTAATGTGATTAATGGTTGTTAATGGTGGTTAATGGTTGTTAATGGTGATTAATGGTTGTTAATGGTGATTAATGGTAGTGAATGGTACTTAATGGTACTTAATGGTGATTAATGGTCGTTAATGTGATTAATGGTTGTTAATGGTGATTAATGGTGGTTAATGTGATTAATGGTGGTTAATGTGATTAATGGTGGTTAATGTGATTAATGGTTGTTAATGGTGATTAATGGTTGTTAATGATTAATAGTTGTTAATGGTGATTAAAGATGGTTAATGGTTGTTAATGGTGATTAATGGTTATTAATGTGATTAATGGTGGTTAATGTGATTAATGGTAGTTAATGGTGATTAATAGTTGTTAATGGTGGTTAATTGGTGTTAATGGTGGTTAATGGTTGTTAATGGTGATTAATGGTAGTTAATGTGGTTAATGGTGGTTAATTGTTGTTAATGGTGATTAATGGTTGTTAATGGTGGTTATTGGTGATTAATGGTTCATAATCGTGGTTAATAGTAGTTAATTGTCCTTAATGGTTGTTAATGGTGATTAATGGTGGTTAATGGTTGTTAATGGTGATTAGTGGTTGTTAATTTAATTTATTTATATAACACCTTTTACAATAAAATTGTCTTTAGGTGCTTTACAGAGGTAGAAACCCAGAGCCTGAACCCCCAGGTAAGCACAGAGGCATGGAAAAACTCCCTTTTAACAGGAAGAAACCTTGAGCAGGACCAGGCTTACAAGGAGGAACCATCCTGCTGAAAGTCAGCTGGGTAAAGGAGGAATAAAAGGGGTAGAAATGACAGAGAGAATAAAGAGAGAGAGAGGGAGAACAGGTACAATCATAGAACCATAGAAAAACAAACAAAATACAATCATAGAAATACAAACATATCAGAAAAAATATATATACACATAATACAGCAGAGCAGGTTGTTATAGAGAGATGAACAGCATAGGCAGGTTTAAAGGGAACAGCAGAGGCAGGTGCTGACAGTGGACCCTGAGTTTGTCAGAGGCCGAGGTCCGTGCAGCACGAAGGCCTGGAGAAGGAAGACCTGCAAAGAGAGAGAGAGAGAGAGAGAGGCAAGGAAGACTGGACACAGATAATCCCGGTGAGAAAAAAGAAAAGGAGGAGGTGAGGGAGTGGTTGGTGTTGAGGAAGTGGGGAACTGCTCAGTGGATCATGTGTTTGTCCCCAGCAGCGTAGCCTGTAGCAGCACAGCTGTGCTAAAGACTGAAGAACAAGAGTCTGATGAGCCTATTCTAGCTGTAGCTGTGAGAACTGACTGAACTAGATCTGTCAGCCCTACACTTGGTTTGAGGCTAGCTGTATGCTTTAGTGAACAGAAAGGTTTTAAGTTTGATCTTAAAGGCAGACGTGGTGTCTGACTCTCGGACCCAGGTTGGTAACTGGTTCCACAGTAAAGCTGCCCGATAGCTAAAAGCTCGTCCTCCCAGTCTGCTTTGAGGAATTCTAGGAACTACCAGTAAACCTGACCTCTGTGATCTGAGGGTTCTTTTAGGAATATACGGAACTATGAGATCCTGCAGGTATGATGGAGATGGTCCACTGAGAGCTTTAGATGTTAGAAGGAGAATCTTAAAGTCTATTCTAAATTTCACTGGAAGCCAGTGAAGAGAAGCTAAAACTGGAGAGATCTGCTCCCTGGAGCTGGTTCCTGTCAGAACTCTGGCTGCAGCGTTCTGTATCAGCTGCAGGTTGTTAATGGAATCATCTGGACATCCTGACAGTAATGAGTTGCAGTCGTCCAGTCTAGAGGTAACAACAGCATGGACCAGTTTTTCAGCATCACTCTGTGACAGGATGCTCCTGATCTTGGCAATATTACGGAGATGAAAGAAGGCGGTCCTAGAAACCTGGTTAATATGAGGGAGAAATGACATGTCCTGGTCCAGGATAACTCCCAGGTTAATGGTTGTTAATGGTGGTTAATGGTGATTAATGGTTGTTAATGGTTGTTAATGGTGGTTAATGGTGATTAATGGTGGTTAATGTGATTAATGGTTGTTAATGGTAGTTAATGGTGGTTAATGGTGGTTAATGGTTGTTAATGGTTGTTAATGGTTGTTAATGGTTATTTGATTATTGTTGTAATTATTACCATTGTTCTAATTTGTTCTAATTCCAACTGTGCTTGTCGTTATGGCTGATATTGCCAGGGTTATTATTGGAGCTGTTGCAGACAGCAGCTACACTGTCCCGTCCTCGTCCCCGTCTCTGTCTACGCTGGGAATGTGGAACTCTGGCTCTGCAGGCAGAGACAAGTCTCTGCCAGAGCGGCTTCCTTGCTGACTCAGGGGAAAAGGACAAAACAGCAGCAGCCAGTTGGGAACCCTCTCTGCTGGGATGTCCAGTCCCTCCTGCACCAGACTGGGATTTTCCGTTTAACTCTCTGGGAAGTCTGTGTAGATTCTCACTCATCCAGGTCATAGTTATCCAAAATTAGATCTCAATTCAATTTCAATTTCAGTTTTATTTATATAGCTCCTTTTACAATAAAATTGTCTCTAGGTGCTTTACAGAGGTAGAAACCCAGAGCCTGAACCCCCAGGTAGCACAGTGGCAGGAAAAACTCCCTTTTAACAGGAAGAAACCTTAGTCCACCACCTCTGTTTAAAGATGTTTTTTCCAACTTGACATGAATGGCTTCCTTGACACCCCTCTCAAACCAGGCACTTTCTGTCACCCACGTACAAGCAGTCCTCCACTCTTTCCGTCAGCAATCCAAACATTCACACCGTTTGACCAGACCTGGAGACTCATTAACATGTGACCCAACAGACAAAGGGGAAGCACCCCAACCGAAACTAGATGGACGACCCTGCCAACCACCCTGCCAAGGACTCTCAGGTGACCACCCGGGCCATTAACATGCCAGTGGTCCACAGGGCTATATGTTCAAGCTCTGCCCCAGCAAACTTAGAACTGAAGAAGCTCTCTGGAGAGAGGGCCAAACGTCTTCAAGGAAACCTTTGAGTCTAGTTGACGCAGAGATCTCATTTTGGATAACTGTCTAGGAACATCCACAGTAGTGGTGGAATTTATGAGCCCAAACAATCACATCTCAACAGGCAGAGTGAGGACCTGTAGGTGGGCTGTCCCACTATGAAGCTTTTTTAAAAAAAAGCACCTTTCAAAACTCTCACGGAGGCTGTACACAAGCAAAATCAGTCCGAAGATGTCTAACAAAAGCAAGACTCAAACATGAAAACATTTAGACGTAAAGCCGGAGTGGAGATATGAAGGAGATCAGACAGGTGGGGCGAGGGTGGAGCGGGAGCCAGTGGAGCTGCTGGAGGAGGTGGGTTGTGTGATGATGTGAGCAGCAGAGTTCTGGACCAGTTCTGGAGTTTGAGGAAGCCGGAAAGGGGAGGGGACAGGTGGGTCCGTGGACCAGAATGGAATGGAAGCTGTCACCTTTGGACAGTGTGGAGCTAGAACCATTGAGGAGAAGCTCTAGAGACTGAGCTGTTGTGGGTGGAGTCTGGAGGTTCTGGAAGAACCAGAACCTGCAGCAGCTCTAGAGACTGAGCTGTTGTGGGTGCAGTCTGGAGGTTCTGGAAGAACCAGAACCTGCAGCAGCTCTAGAGACTGAACTGTTGTGGGTGCAGTCTGGAGGTTCTGGAAGAACCAGAACCTGCAGCAGCTCTAGAGACTGAACTGTTGTGGGTGCAGTCTGGAGGTTCTGGAAGAACCAGAACCTGCAGCAGCTCTAGAGACTGAACTGTTGTGGGTGCAGTCTGGAGGTTCTGGAAGAACCAGAACCTGCAGCAGCTCTAGAGACTGAACTGTTGTGGGTGCAGTCTGGAGGTTCTGGAAGAACCAGAACCTGCAGCAGCTCTAGAGACTGAACTGTTGTGGGTGCAGTCTGGAGGTTCTGGAAGAACCAGAACCTGCAGCAGCTCTAGAGACTGAACTGTTGTGGGTGCAGTCTGGAGGTTCTGGAAGAACCAGAACCTGCAGCAGCTCTAGAGACTGAACTGTTGTGGGTGCAGTCTGGAGGTTCTGGAAGAACCAGAACCTGCAGCAGCTCTAGAGACTGAACTGTTGTGGGTGCAGTCTGGAGGTTCTGGAAGAACCAGAACCTGCAGCAGCTCTAGAGACTGAACTGTTGTGGGTGCAGTCTGGAGGTTCTGGAAGAACCAGAACCTGCAGCAGCTCTAGAGACTGAACTGTTGTGGGTGCAGTCTGGAGGTTCTGGAAGAACCAGAACCTGCAGCAGCTCTAGAGACTGAACTGTTGTGGGTGCAGTCTGGAGGTTCTGGAAGAACCAGAACCTGCAGCAGCTCTAGAGACTGAGCTGTTGTGGGTGCAGTCTGGAGGCTCTCTTCCTGTAGCAGATGTTCCTGTGGTTTACTTGATGTGCTGGAGAGACTGGAGGTCCTGATGCTTCATGTCCACATTTTCAGGAGAAGGTCAGCGTTAGCGACAATGTTAGCAACTTGGGATAGGACAATACTGGTGATTTGCGTGTGGTTGCCACGGTGACCGCCTGCGGTAGATCCTGCATACGTACTCGTGCTGTTTTGGGGGATTCGGATATCGATATACGTTTATAAATGTCAGTTTGTGTGGGGACGGGATCCCAGACATGAGGTCCTTGCTGTGGGGATGATGGCGCGATCACCTGTCCAGGTAGATTGGGGACAGCTTCGGGTGGTTTTGTCTTCAGCGCTGCTGTTTACACGTTCTTTGCGGTGACCTGGAGGAGCCCGGACACACTTTTCCAGCCGTTGTTGTTAAGACAGCCGTTGAGGATGTGCGTGCGTGACTCAGAGGGGGATTTCCAGACCTCTGCTGCTGCTCGCGCTGGGGTTGGGTCCCACTGGAGTTTGTGTGACGCTGTCCTACTCAGCGCTGCAGGTTCTTACTCGTCTGCTGACACTGTGCTTCTTGTGCGAGATGAATGGTCCTCAGAGTGTTACAGACGCACAGGTTCAACAATGCTCCGCTTCAGCGCATATTTGGGATCAGAGCTCATTAGTTGGGGTGAGACGTGCAGACGTGCTGGGGCAGGTTCTCTGGGATCTCCCCAGCAGGAACCTTTTGTTGAAGCTGCTGGATGGACATGGCTTCACCAATCACACAGGACACCAGCCACACTTTGACCTGTTGGCTAGGACAAATAAGCAAAATAAGCATAAACATGGCGCTACCGTTCTACTGACCACACCCCCACCCCCCACCCCTGCAAGGTTGCTACACTTACAACCTCTTTCTGTGGTTGGGTGGTGCTCAGACTTGTTTGCATGATTGAGGTTTCGTGCTTCGGAGCTTAAGCTGACCTGAATCGGGAGAAGAGGCATTCATCCTGTTTATGACACTGTTATACTCCCACAGAGGCATTCATCCTGTTTATTACACTGTTATACTCCCACAGAGGCATTCATCCTGTTTATGACACTGTTATACTCCCACAGAGCGTAACAGTGGGTTAGGTCCAGGCAGCAAACAGGAACCGTACCTGCTGCTGTCAGAAACAGGCTGCGATAAGGCGAGGTCACTCCACAAACAGCCCATCTCTTGCCTGTGAGCAAGGCATCCTTCATTTTTTAAGTACATCAGTGTGAATGTTGGCACAATTAAATCTGTTTAACCAGGAAGTGGAGGAAAATCTGGGCAGGAAGTCAAATTCAAATCCATCCATCTACCCACCCACCCATCTATCCATCCATCCGTCTAGTTTAGCTCAAATGCTAAACAAAGCTAGCTAAAAATACATGAGTCTGAAACGAAAGAACCAAAGTTACCAAAACTAAAGTGGACTAAAGGGGTCTTTCTTTGCAGGGCTGGCCTGAAGCGGCCCCCCGGCCCCGACCTGTGCTGGGGTCCAACACCGTCAGGGATGTGTGGAGGCGTCCTCGCTGTGGCGTCCCAGACCACCCGTCTGTGACGGAGTCGGAGCTGAAGCTGCGGAGGAAAGAGCTGAGGAGAGAGCGGCGGAGGAAGAGATTCAGCGTGTTCGGGGGCCGCTGGGAGAAGACGGACCTCACCTACAAGTAGGACAGGGTTTCTCAGACGTTCTCAGACCCAGGACCACTGAACCATAAAACCCTCAGGGACCACCTGACTCTAAATAGCCCCCAAAACAGGATGCTAAGTAACCATCAGGTGCTGGTAGGACAGACGCATCAGGAAATATACGATACAGTAAATTATTTAAATCGTGGGAGTTCAAGAAACACTGATGTTACACAGAATTTTAAATATTGAAATTTAAAATTTTGAAATGTGATTTGTTATGTGTTGCGGACCACTGGGGTTGCCCGCGGACCCCTGGTGGTCCACGGACCACTCTTTGAGAAACACTGAAGTAGGAGAAGCGAAGCTCAAGTACACACGGCACGATTATTTTCGAGTCGGCGGGGCGCCCGGGTGTTCACGCTACCAGACTGGTCTGAGACGGGAGTGTTCCCACGGCGCCGCTCTCTCCATCAGGAGGCGTGGCCCAAACAAGGACTGACACAGGAAGTAGGTGGCTGCAGCGCGAGCCTGTTGCTCTTTGTTCTACTCTTATTGTTCTAACTTGCTCTCACGAATCAGATGTCTGTTGTTGCTCCTGGGTTTGGTAATAACAAACCTCCCCCACGAAGCGCCACTTTTAGTCCAGTGCAATTTATTTGTCTTATTCATGACGCATTTTTTCACTGATTGGACTCCAGGGGGACTTGTAGTCCCAAAAACACGGACTAGCACACCTTTATTAAAACTACAAAACAACTATGTACAACTCAAAAACTACAATTTACAAACAAAGAGGACGACACAGCCGCTCTACTGCTCCTGTTCGCTTCCTTATTTTGAGGCCACGCCCACGTCTGCTCTCATTGGCTGGAGTGGCCACGCCCACGTCTGCTCTCATTGGCTGGATGTCTAGCAGGTTTGATATCCAGTTTTGTGTCTGGGCCTCTGCGGGGCGTCGCCAGGCTCATTACTGGAGTCTTCGAGGTTCTTAACTCAGTCGCCGGGCGGATTAGCGCCTCACCCCGATTCTGCTCGTCCTCCAGGGTCGTCCATTTCCCCTGGCAGATGAGTGAGGCCAAGGTGCAGCATGTCCTCCAGGAGGCCTTTGGCGTGTGGAGCGCCGTGACCCCGCTGAGGTTCTGGGAGGTCACCAGCGACCAAGCCGACATCATCATCGACTTCAACAGGTAGAGAGAGAGGAGGCGTCGGGGTAACCGCAGGAAGTGGAAAGAGCAGAGGCTGGCGTTAACAGGAAGAAACCCCGAGCAGGACCTGGTTGACCTTTCCTTATGATCCAGTTTAAATCCGTCAGCTGAGAGGCTTTAAAAGCGTAGTTGGGGTGTGTGAGCGCTGCTGTTAGCCTGCTAGCTCAGCTGTGGCTCCGCCCGGGCAGGTACTTCCATGGCGACAGCTTACCCTTCGACGGTCCTGGAGGGATCCTCGCCCACGCCTTCTTCCCCAGGACCCACAGGCAGGGAGAGGTCCACTTTGACTACGACGAGCACTGGACAGTGGGCAACGACGTGGGTGAGTGTTGGTGGACCTCCAGCCGGCAGATTCTCCTCCGTTCAGGGTCTCCTCCTCCCTCTGTCCTCTCTGATCTGCTCCTCGGATCTCCCTCCAGAACATCTACCATGTGCGGTTCCTCTGATGTTCTCATTCCTGAGGCTCTCCACCCTGGTTCCTCCCAGAGAGAACCTCGACACCATCATCTCTGCGTGGCTGCTCCACACCACCTTCTACACCTTCATTCTGGCAGACGCCCTCTCATCACTCCTGACCCTTTTCTCCACCGTTCCAACCTTCTCCATCATCGTTCTGGACTGCTGACTGAGGACTTAAACTCCTCCCCCCTCTTCACGTCTCCTCCCTGTAGCTTCTCCTCCACCTGGTTCCCCTCATCCACCTGTCCATCTCCAGCTAAGCTTCATGGCTCTCCTCTCCAGCCGACCTCCACCTCTCTAGCTGTGACCTGATGCTGTCCTTCCTCCACCCTCACCACTGTCCCACACACGTCCTGGACGTCTCCAACGTCCTCCTGACGCTGCACACCTGACTTCCTGTCATGTGACTTCTCGACATCTACAGGAATCCAGCAGCTCCGTCTGACCTTCTCTGACCTCTGTACTTCTCTGATCTTCTCTGTTACACTCCCTCAGAGGCATTCATCCTGTTTATTAGGATCTGATCTTCTCTGATCTTCTCTGACTTTTTCAGATCTTCTGTGACCTTCTCTGACCTCTGACCTTTTCTGACCTTCTCTGACCTTCTCTGACCTTCTCAGATCTTCTCAGATCTTCTGTGACCTTCTCTGACCTCTGATCTTCTCTGACCTTCTCAGATCTTCTCAGATCTTCTCAGATCTTCTCTGATCTTCTCTGACCTTCTCTGACCTCTGACCTTTTCTGACCTTCTCTGACCTTCTCAGATCTTCTCAGATCTTCTCTGACCTTCTTTGACCTCTGATCTTCTCAGATCTTCTCTGACCTTCTCTGACCTTCTCTGACCTTCTCTGACCTTCTCTGTGGTCTCCATCCACCACCTCCTCCGGCGTTGACCTTTGACCTCTGCCCTGTGAAGGGGTGGACCTCCTGCAGGTGGCAGCTCATGAGTTTGGCCACGTGCTGGGCCTGCAGCACTCCCTGGAGCCTGGCGCGGTGATGTCGCCCTTCTACGGCGAGGCCTGCCCCCCCCAGCTGAGCCAGGACGACGTGAGGGGCATCCAGTCCCTGTACGGGCCCCCTGTGGAGACCAGCGACACAAACCAGATCCACGTGGGGACAGTAAGCGGCTCTTCTTCTGGAGGCCCTTCGTCCTCATGTCCTCACGTCCTCCTCTGTCTCTGCTCGCGCTCCAGCCGGACGCCTGCGCCACCAGCTTCGACGCCGTGTCCACGATCAGGGGCGAGCTTTTCTTCTTCAAGTCTCGATACGTGTGGCGTCTGCGCGAGCGTCGGCTGCAGCTGGGCTACCCCGCCCTGGCCTCGCGCCACTGGAGGGGCATCCCCGACCACGTGGACGCTGCCTACGAAGACGAGTCTGGAAACATCTGGTTCTTCCAAGGTTGGCAGCCAAACCTCAGCCTGGAGCTCGGGCCCTCGCCACTATTACAATATTATGGGATTAGTATTTTTCACATTCGCGATTACCTCAGTTATTTCTTTGATCCACAAAGTTGCATAAAATAACTACGAATCTGAGTCTGACGTCATCGCTAGGATGATATGCTATGGCCAGGATAAGATGCTTGTGGCTAGGATAAGATGCTGTAGCTAGGATAAGATGCTATGGCTAGAATAACATGCTATGGCTAGGATAATATGCTGTGGCTAGAGATAATATGCTATGGCTAGGATAATATGCTATGGCTAGGATGATATGCTATGGCTAGGATAAAATGCTGCGTCTAGGATAACATGCTATGGCTAGGATAAGATGCTGTGGCTAGGATAATATACTAGTGCTAGGATATTATGCTGCGGCTGGGATGGTATGCTATGGCTGGGATAAGATGCTGTGGCTAGGATAATATACTATTGCTAGGATAATAATAACGTGGCTGAGATAAGATGCTGTAGCTAGAGGATAAAGATGCTGTAGCTAGGATGAATGCTGGCTAGAATAATGCTGTGTGGGATAATATGCTGTAGCTAGGATAAGATGCTGTAGCTAGGATAAGATGCTATGGCTAGAATAACATGCTATGGCCAGGATAATATGCTGTGGCTAGGATAAGATGCTAATGGTAGGATAATATGCTATGGCTAGGATGATATGCTATGGCTAGGATAAAATGCTGCGTCTAGGATAACTTGTATACTGGCTGGATAAGATGCTGTGGCTGGATAATATACTATTGCTAGGATAATATGCTGCGGCTAGGATAGTATGCTATGGCTAGGATAAGATGCTGTGGCTGAGATAAGATGCTGTGGCTAGGATAGATGCTATGGCTAGGATAATATGCTATGGCTAGGATAATATGCTATGGCTAGGATAAGATGCTGTGGCTGGGATAGTATGCTATGGCTAGGATAGTATGCTATAGCTAGGATAATATGCTATGGCTAGGATAGTATGCTATAGCTGGATAAGATGCTGTGGCTACTAGAGATAAGATGCTGTAAATAGGATAATATGCTATGGCTGGATAATATGCTATGGCTAGGATAATATGCTGTGGCTAGGATAATATGCTATGGCTAGGATAACATGCTATGGCTAGGATAATATGCTATGGCTAGGATAAGATGCTGTGGCTGGGATAAAATGCTAATGCTAGGATAATATGCCATGGCTAGGATAGTATGCTATGGCTAGGATAAGATGCTATGGCTAGGATAACATGCTGTGGCTAGGATAAAATGCTAATGCTAGGATAATATGCCATGGCTAGGATAATGTCTGCATGGCTAGAGATATTATGCTATGGCTAGATAAGATGCAGTGGCTAGGATAAGAATGCTAATGCTAGGATAATATGCTAATGCTAGGATAATATGCCATGGCTAGGATAATATGCCATGGCTAGGATAGTATGCTATGGCTAGGATAAGATGCTAATGCTAGGATAATATGCTGCGGCTAGGATAATATGCTGTGGCTAGGATAACATGTGCTAATGCTAGGATAATATGCCATAGCTGGGATAAGATGCTGTGGCTAGGATAAGATGCTGTGGCTAGGATAAGATGCTAATGGTAGGATAATATGCTATGGCTGGGATAATATGCTGCGGCTAGGATAGTATGCTATGGCTAGGATAAGATGCTGTGGCTAGGATAAGATGCTAATGGTAGGATAACATGCTATGGCTAGGATAGATGCTATATTTAGGATAACATGCTATGGCTAGGATAAGATGCTGTGGCTAGGATAAGATGCTATAGCTAGGATAAGATGCTAATGGTAGGATAATATGCTATGGCTGGGATAATATGCGATGGCTAGGATAATATGCTATGGCTAGGATATTATGCTGTGGCTAGGATAACATGTATGGCTAGGATAACATGCTAATGCTAGGATAATATGCCATGGCTAGGATAAGATGCATTTTGGTTTTTATCCTAATGATAAAGGAGAGCCCAGTAACTTGGAGGAAGACGTGTAAATTAGCGCTAACCCAACAAATGTGAACCAACGTCTCCAGAGCCACCACCCACAGCTACGCCCAACTGTTCCTGATGTTCAGGTCATTAATTGTTCTGATTTATTCTGGCGTACAGGACAGTAGAGGATGTGGATTATTAAAGCTCTTTGAGCTATAATAGAAGAATATAAAAAACAGACAACAGAATCATCAATCGTGATTGTTTTTCTGACAGTGAAGGGTCTCCAGAAGTTCCTAATGCTGACTAATAACTGGAGCTCAAGTTGTTTAGTAGCAGAAGCTCTGAAGTTGCTTCCTGTTGGTGTTTGTGATGGGCGCAGGCGACCAGTACTGGGTCTTTGATGCTGAGAGACAGATTTCAGGACCAGACTCAGTGTGGAGGCTGGGACTTCCTGTCAGCAACATCCAGGCGGCTCTGAAGTGGCACCAGAACGGCGTGGAGAAAGCCTACCTGCTAAAGTCCTCCTCCTATTGGTCCCTGGACCTCCAGGAGAGCCGGGTGGACGATGTCCACCCCCACAGCATGTGGGAGTGGGAAGGAGTGCCCAGCCACGTGGACGCAGCCTTCCAGGACAGACAGGGTGAGTCCAGGTCACGCACCAAGGTCACAGACCAAGGTCACAGAAGCGCTGAGCTAACGCTGCTGCTCTGCTCCGCTAGGCTACGCTAACTTCCTGAGCGGGCTCCACTACTGGAGGCTGGACCCTGCCAGCATGAAGGTGCTGGACGGTTACCCCCGCAGCATCGGCGCCGACTTCTTCGGCTGTGCTTCCTTCCTGTCCAAATAGCGGCGCCCGTGCACGCCAGGGGCTCCGTGCACTGTGACGCTGCTGCCGCTGGCCAGAACTCAGAGGAGCTAACACACCTCAGAAACTCACCTCAGACTTCCAGAAACGGCGGCTGGTTGCTGGGTCTCAGCCGGTCCTGTCGCACCTGCCAGCACTGGTGCACGTAGACGTGCACGTGACCAGACAAGGAAAAGGGCTGTGGTTGAGCAGAGTTGCATGCTGAACACGTCTTTCTTTTTCTGCATAAACAAAGTGAATCTTGTTTCCTCTTCTCTGTGGGTGCTTCTGTCATCTCACCTGCTCGGGTGGACCTGGTCCTCAGGTTCCAGGAACGAGGGACACCTGTTTGTCTCCAGTCCTTGTCCACTTCTCAGTCAGATGTGACCGATCCAGCAGATCAGATAGAGGTTTTCTTTTCAATTTGAGTGCAAAAATCAGAAGAAATAAAAAGTTCTTCCCTTTCAGAGTCCAGAGTGGGGGGATAGACGGAGCCTCTTCATCCCTTTTCTTTGGTCTTTGACCCTCAAAGCTGTGAGTCTCCACTCGTGTGTGTATTCACTCGTTCACACCCTCGAAGGAGCCCTCATTCTGGACAGGAACCGCTGACGAGCGTCAGCAACGACCCTCCGAGAGCCACCCAGTGCAGACACCTCCTGGACCTCCCTGTGTAGGTGGAGGGCTCCGCAGGCCTCCGGGGGGTCGGGTGGGGACGCAGGCCTGTCAGGGTCAAAGGAGAAGCCTCCGCTCAGGTCTGGGTACCTGCTGCTAATCAGATCCTCTTTGTTGGCCAAAGAACCTTCAGGTAGCTTCTCTCCACCTGGGCTGCGGGCGGATCTTGATTGCTTTGGTCTGTTCTGGGTCCTGATAACCGATCAGCTGATCCCGGCCGCCTCTGCCTGCGTCTGATTCAGAGCTGGAACACACAGAAGCCCTTTCACCTTCGTTCTCGCCTCGTTCGTCTGCTCTGGACGAACCTCCTCGCTCCGCCGGGGTCACGGGGTTCAGAGCGCCGCTCGCCAGGTTAGCGCTCCGTTTGAAGCCTCCCCGGCAGCAAAGATGGTTATCCTCATTGTCCTCCTCCTCCTCTTTCACTGTAAAGCTCTGAAAGGAGCTTTGGAAGATGGCACGTATGCAGGTGCACGCTCCCAGCTGTCCTCTGAACCAACCAGCATGCTGGTAACACTTATCACCACCATCAACAAGCCCGCAAATACCACAAACCTCACGACAATGGCTCGTTTTATCTTTTACTGACACTTCAACTGAAGTATGAAAGGATGTTTTCACTTTAACCAGCTCTGTAAAGTTAAACCTGATGAATTTATCTTTAACCAGGGCTACTTGCTATTTACAGACCTATCTAACCCTTATTTTATTTCAAAATTACTTCACAAAGCTGCAGCTAATCTTTTATATGACCGTTAAAACAGAAATTGTTTGTTTGGGCTGTTGAGAATGAAGACAAACTCAAGTAAAAGTGTAGAGAGGTGAGAGGACGGGCCGGTTTCACCAGCAGGGGGAGACAGAGAACATTCAGCAGCGAGGAAAAGAGCAGAACTGCTCCGCGATGGGGATCCGATTTCCACCGGATGCGCTGCGTCTCCGTCCGTCCGTCCGTCCTGATTAGATTCCATCCAAGTCAGTGCGTCATGGCTGGAGGCTCCGCCCACGGCAGGGCTGGAGGCTCCGTCGCCCTCCGCAAAAATCCGCATCGCCTCTATTTTGGACGGACGGAGCACGCCGCAACAAGCTAGCACAAGGCATCGCGTGCGGCACAGGAAGTTGGGTGCGAAGAAAAAAAAAAAAACAAACAAAATCCGGGAATTTGTCAAAATAAAAAGTCCCGTATTTAGAGTGATGCTTTTTTACGTTATTACATATGTGAATCATCTTTTTTTACGTTATTACATGTGTGAATCATCTTTTTCTTGTTCCGTTTTATCTCTTAATTGTGGGTGTGTGAAACAACACAAATTAACTTATTGTTTGCAGATCTTCAAATATATTAAATAACGTAAATGACCAGACTTTACAAGAAATAATCGATCTATTACACATTTTAGGAAATAGAATTCCCCATGGTAGAGTCACAAAAATCTGAAGAGGAAATTTTACTCCTCTTGGAACAAAGAGCGTCTTCTGTGGCTTTCCAAAAACTACAAAGTGAAACTCTCGCGCGGTCGTACGTGATTTCATTTCAGCGTCCTGTTGAAAAAGATCGCTCTAAATACGGGAGCTTTTATTTTGACAATTTCGCGGATGTTTTATTTTCTCTTTGTGCCCGACTTCCGGTCACGCTCGCGGTGGATTGTGCTAGCTTGTAGCGGCGTGCTCCGTCTGTCCAGACGCCTCCGGTGGAAACGCCCGGACGGACGAAGACGCACCGCATCCGGTGGAAACCCGGGGTTAAAGTGGAGTCGGTCACACCTCCCGGGGGTTTGTGGGACACGTAGGCATGAAACCAGGTTAGCTCCTCAAAGACAAACGTCTCCATTTCTGCTGAAGAGGAAACATCTGCAGCGAGGAGTAAAGAAAGAGCACAGACATAAATGCCAACAGGTTGGATTTTTGCAGTTGTTGTGGTTCATCCTGAAGATGGAGATCTAAGCTGAAGCGTTCAGTGGGGTCAGAGGTCAGTGGAGAGAGAATGTGTCCTGTTCTCAGACAAAGAGCCATTAAAACAGAGTTCCATTGAGGTTTAATTGATATTACAGTAGTTTCTGTGTGTGTGTGTGTGAGAGAGAGAGAGAGAGAGAGAAGGCCACAGGTTGAATGTAAAAAACATGCCCATTCTGGGGTCAAAGGTGACCTAGACAACGTGCACTTTTAAGCGTAGCGTTGCAGAGATGCACGGTCAGACGGCGTCCAGAACATGTTAATCACTACAGCTTTTTAGAATTAAATAGACAATTAAAATTGGATTTGTGTTCACAGAAGGTCTACACAGCAGCTGGAAATCCTGTGCAAACTTCCTTTCAGAAGCTCCATGAGATCAGGTCTCCTCAGTCCTGTTGGACAGGTAGTGTTGGCACTCCACGTAAACGTGTGTGGCGTGGAAGACTCTGGTGAACACGGGGCTGATCTGAGCTCTGCAGATGGTCCACTCACGCCCACAGGAGAGCAACAAGAGCCCACCAACAAGCCCGTTTCCTGCTAACGGCCGAAAACCATGAGCCACTAAGCTGAAGAGAGTCCTTATTCTTCCCGTGAGCGTTAGCAGCACCGATCAATCACTGATCGGGCACCAAATCCTTCCACCGTTTACTGGGAGCAAGTCTGGTCAAAGTGTTTGAGGACTCCTCCCACCAGGTGGAGGCTCCCGGTGACCAGGACGTGGATCTCGGCTGCGCTCCGCAGCAGAGCGGCTTTAGCCGCGATGCTAGCTTTGACCGCTGGGATGCTCTGCGTGGACTGAGCCAGCACAGTGTCCCTGCCCTGCGCCGTCCACTGGAGGGCGCTGAGGATGCAGGGGAACACCAGCGTGTCGGCCTTCTTCTCCAGCCCCAGCGGCGGGCTCTCCTCGATCAGGAGCCCAGGGCCGTGGCTGGAGTGAAGCTGCCAGCTCCTCTGGTTGTCCAGGCAACGCGTCAGCATGTTCTCCACCGACACGTTGAAGTTCTGCTGGTCTGGAAGGTGCAAAGAGGAGAAGGAAGCAGTTAGAGCGCTGGGCGGAGGACTGGACAGGATGGAGGGACCAGGGTCTCACCTGCGCTAATGTTCACCTGTGCCAATGTTCACCTGCGCTAGTGCTGGTCTCACCTGTGCTAATGTTCACCTGTGCCAATGTTCACCTGCGCTAGTGCTGGTCTCACCTGTGCTAATGTTCACCTGTGCTAGTGCTGGTCTTACCTGCGCTACAGGAGGCCACGGCTTCAGTGATGTTGGGGCAGAACACAGCAAAGTCAAAATGACACGGCTGCAAACACAAACGAAGACTTTAAGCTGTGCTTTAGAAAAATGCTAATTCTATACATAGAATAAACTATTCTATGTATAGAATTAGCATTTACAACAGTTAAGGAAAGCTGAACAGAAATAAATGCCTTCATCCTGAAGGGAACCAACGTTCCAGGCTGTTCCAGGCTGTTCCAGGCCTTGAGTGTGTTAACCTGATTTACATTTCCAGATAAATATCTTCAAATATCGTTTCATCACTTGCCAAAATGTTTAGCCAAAACATCCACTATTCAAGGCCTTTTCCAAACCTGGACAAGCGACTCCAGTCTTGTCAGCATTTATACGTTATTTCAGACAAAAAAGCAGCCCAAACAGAACCGGCCTTCTCTGGGATGGACAGTCGCTCAGCGTGTCTAATTAAATCTGTTAAACGAGGCGTCCATTTCAGGCCCCAGGTCCTTCCTGATGGTTCTCGTTAGCCAAGTCTAGAAGCTCGCTCCCCTGCTCTAAACGAGGGGATTCTCACCGAAGCAGGCCGGACATGCACACAGGGAAGCTGCTCCACCCACCTTCTTCCTTGTTGTACAACAGCTGACTGGAAACACCAGTCTGAGGAGTTACAAATTAGCCACAACGTGTTCATTCCACCACCGCGTATATCGCTATCGCTAGGTACCAGTATCGGAAATGAGGAGTCGGACAATATCGGATATCGGTAAAAAAGTCGATATGGGACGTGACTGGTACTCACCAGCAGCAGCTTCAGCATGGCTGCAGCGTCTCTGTCTCCGGTGGTGTTGAACAGCAGAACTCTGGCCACAGGTCCACTGAAACACACCGGCGCTGAAGCGGTTAGCGACAGGCAGCACACACACACACACACACACACACACACACGCAGGCGTGTGAGCAGATCTTCACCTGGCCTTCCTCTCATGCTGGGCTGCGGCCTCCAGGAACCAGTCCACGCAGGCCTGCATGCTGCGCATGGTGTGAGCTCCATCCAGGAAGTAGGTGAGGGCGCCGTGCTTCAGGGTCTGGTTGCGTCCAGGCCACTCCGTGTCCGCCAGCGCTGAGGGAAGCCAGCGCTTTAGAGACGCAGCTGCTGGAGGCGGAGCAGCGGCGCTGCAGCACTCACCTTTGAGCGTGACGGGGCTGGGCCTGAGGTGAGCGAGCTCCGCGCCGGAGGCCACGCCCCGGAGGCCCCGGCGCCTCTGCAGCCAGGCGTGGCTCAGCTGCAGGGCCAGGGAGGCGTTGGAGCGCTGGTGCTGCCCCGCCAGGCCCAGGCGCAGGGGTCCGCTGGGGTTCTGGTAGTCGTCCAGCTCGGGACACACCCCCAGAGGACACTGGGACAAAGGCAACAACGGGTCAGGACAAAGCGTGAGCAAATGCAAAGCAGACGGGTGGAAAGAGGAGCGACACTCACCCCGGCCTCCCTGGCCCTGTCTCTGAGCACCGCCATGGCGTCCTCGGGCTGCTTGACCGTGAAGGCAGGAACTCCTGGCTGAAGACACATGCAACCGGGTCAGGTGGCTGTGGGGCCCTCGCCAGTATCACAGTATTCAATCGCAATTATTTTTCATATTCGCGATTACTGTCAATGTAGTTTATCCACAAAGTTGCATAAAATAAGAGTCTGAGCACGCAGCGTCACCGTGGCAACCACGTTTACCTCTCACCTTGATCAGATCGGCAGCGAGTTATGGCTAGGATAAGATGCTATGGCTAGGATAGGATGCTGTGGCTAGGATAGGATGCTATGGCTAGGATAAGATGCTGTGGCTAGGATAAGATGCTATGGCTAGGATAAGATGCTGTAGCTAGGATAAGATGCTGTGGCTAGGATAAGATGCTGTGGCTAGGATAAGATGCTGTGGCTAGGATAAGATGCTATGGCTAGGATAACATGCTATGGCCAGGATAACATGCTGTGGCTAGGATAACATGCTGTGGCTAGGATAAGATGCTGTGGCCAGGATAAGATGCTATGGCTAGGATAATATGCTATGGCCAGGATAATATGCTATGGCCAGGATAAGATGCTGTGGCCAGGATAAGATGCTGTGGCTAGGATAAGATGCTATGGCTAGGATAACATGCTATGGCCAGGATAACATGCTATGGCCAGGATAACATGCTATGGCCAGGATAACATGCTATGGCCAGGATAAGATGCTATGGCCAGGATAATATGCTATGGCCAGGATAATATGCTGTGGCCAGGATAAGATGCTGTGGCCAGGATAAGATGCTGTGGCTAGGATAACATGCTGTGGCTAGGATAACATGCTGTGGCTAGGATAAAATGCTGTGGCTAGGATAACATGCTGTGGCTAGGATAAGATGCTGTGGCCAGGATAACAACAACATGGAGGGAGGAGAGGTTCTGGTTCCACAGCCTCGTACCACGGCTCCGCTGGGTGTGGGTGCATTTTGGTTTTTAGCCTAATGATAAAGGAGAGCCCGGTAACGTGGAGGAAGCCATCTGTAAAATTTGCCGTAAAAAAGTGCCAGTCAAAAGCGCTAACGCGACAAATGTGAACCAGCGTCTCCAGAGCCACCATCCACAGCTACATCAGGAACATCAACTGTTCCTGATGTTCAACAAGTCATTAACTCGCTCTGATTCATTCTGGTGTACAGGACAGTAGAGGATGTGGATTAGTAAAGCTCTTTAAGCTATGATAGAATATAAAAAACAGACAATATAATGGTCAATCACGGTTATTTTTCTGACAGTTAACGGTCTCCAGACATTCCTGGTGGTGACGGCCCTGGAAAAGACTGTAGGAACTGCAGCCGGACGTTTAACACGACCTTCAACCCACCTTGAAGATGCCTCCTTTTTGCCAGGCGATCTTTTCAATGGTGTCTCCAAGAATCTGAGTGTGGTCGATCCCCAGCGAGGAGACACCACAGACCCACGGCCTCCTGCAGAGCAGACAGACAGACAGACAGACAGTTCATTCATCTAGAAGAGAAATTCACATTTCCAGCAGCTCAAAAGTGGAAACACACAAGGGCACGCAAGTCTCAGGAGAATACTAAACCTACTAAAACTAAAATACTAAACCACTAAAATACTAAAACTAAAATACTAAACCACTAAATACTAAAACTAAAATACTAAACCACTAAATACTAAAACTAAATCTGTAAATACTTCAAAACACTAAACCCCTAAATACTAAAACTAAAACACTAAAAAATACTAAATACTAAAACTAAATTTGTAAATATTAAACCTAAAGTAATTAAACCACTCAAATACCAAAACTAAATTTTGTAAATACTAAACTAAAATTTGTAAATACTAAAACTAAAATACTAAACACTAAATACTAAAATACTAAATACTAAAACTACAATTTGTAAATATTAAACCTAAAGTACTAAACCACTAAATACTAAAACTAAATTTAAATACTAAAACCAAAACACTAAAACCACTAAATACTTCAAAATACTAGCCACTAAACTAAATTTCTAAATACCAAAAACTAAAAATACTAAACCACTAAAAATACTAAAACCAAATCTGTAAACACAAACACTCAAACCACTAAATACTTCAAAACTAAAAACACTAAACCACTAAATACTAAACTAAAACACTAAACCACTAAATACTAAAACTAAAACAATAAACCACTAAATACTAAAATACTAAATACTAAAACTAAATCTGTAAATACTAAAACACTAAACCACTAAATACTAAAACTAAAACACTAAACCACTAAATACTAAAATACTAAAACAGAATTTGTAAATACTAAAACACAAACTACAATTTGCTAAGACTCTAACTATAATGTGCAGAAACTCCAATTTATGCAGGATTTAAAAATACAGCCCCCAGAGATGGAGAGAAAATATGTGCAACTGTGTAGCACAGTTGTGCCACATGCTTTGGACACTCAGAGTCCAAACAGGCGGATGTTTGTGTGTCCAGGCGTGTGCTGCAGTGTAGATCACCATGGCGATGGGGGAAGAAAAAAAGGTTCATTTGAACACTAACACTTGTTGCACAGGTGAGTCCGAGGCTGCCACAAGGGAAGAAAAGAACGCTCTCAAACCGTGCCACGCCACGCGCACTCCTGCTGCTGACTGCAGGAATGTCCTCCGGGGCTGGTGCTCGTGAAGTGAACGTTCATTGTGCCATCCACCCACGAGCATCCCCCCCCCCCAGTCAAAGAGCACACCTGAGAGCGTCCTTCTGCCAGCGCAGCCTGATCCTCACCGTGACTGGTGGACCATGATTGAGACAAACGGGCCTTTGGTTCAGCTCGCGGAGCCAAACCAAGCGTTGTGTTTGCGTCTTCCTCAATAGCGTCCAAACATTCCTACCTGATGATGTTGGTGCAGTCGTACGCTCCACCAATCCCGACTTCAATCACAGCCAAGTCCACCTAGGGAGAGATCACCCTATGACCTTTCTCCTCCAAGTAAAAAATCTGTGTTGAACTTGGTGTAAGAGGAGCTCAGCCAGGCGAGCGCACCTCCTCCTGAAGGAACACGTGAAAGGCCAAGATGGTGAGGAAGCGGAAGTAGGCGGGCATGGTCCCCCCGTGGGCTTCCTGTGGAGGAGAAGCAGAGCTAACGACAACCAGGACGCTCAGGAGAGGACACAAACAGCAGCTTCCCACGGGAGGACCTGGCACACAACCAACACCAAAGAAGCTCCTGAAGCACAGGAGAGCATCGTCACACACACCTTCACACACCTGAGGGTCAAGAACCTGAAACCATCGAGTAATTTGATTACTAAAAAGCTTTGATAAAAATTGCTCCTGACTGGATTAGCAGACTGGTGACGAGCACGCGCGTGTTCACGGGAGGCTGCCGCTCAGACATGTGACTCCCAGCTGGACCCAGGAACCAAAGGAAAGTCCACCCCGCCCCTCCACGCCTGCAGACACCCACCTTTGTCTTCTCCAGCCGCCCGTACACCTGCCAGAAGTATTTGGTGAAGAGCTCTTTGCCGATGGGCTGTCCGTTGATCCGGATTCTCTCCCTGACTTGGACCAGATGAGGGGAACTACGAGACAAGGTCAAAGGGCACGGGTCAAGGGGACTGGGACCACCTCCACACCTTTGGTGGGTGGGGCTGCTCTCCAGGTGTGGAATCAGTGTTTTCACCTGGAATATTTCATTTGTCCAGATGTGGGTGGGCGCTCGCGCGTGCGTGTGTGTGTGTGAGAGATGCTCAAACGTGTAAGATGGTGAGGTGAAGTCACGTCCTTCTTGTGTATTTCTGGAGCTCAGTTAAACTGAGCTTTTAGGATAATCCCACAGATGAAGAGCGCAAGCTGCCGTCTCACCTGTAGAAGCCGGTACGGAAGCCATGACTTCTCAAAATCTGCTCGGTGAAGGCGCACGTGGAGCCCTGACAGATAAACGCAATCACCCAGAGGTCAGGATCAATGGAAAACATGGCTGCTCGGGGTTTTTGGGAGCGTGACGATCATAGAGCAGCGGTTTGAGGTCACATCAGCGAGCTGTTGGAGGGCGGAGCCGGGCCACTAATCCTCACCTTGCCCTTGGTTCCTGTCACATGGATGATACTGAGATGGTCCAGCTGCTCCACCTTCCACAGAAACCCATCAGGAAGTCAGCTCATCTTTGCAGACATCCATCATTGTTGCGTGATCAAGGTGACCTCTGACCCCTCGACTCACCGTGAGACCGGCTCGTCCCAGAAACCCTTCCATGGCCTGAAGCTGCAGCTGCGGGTGGCTCCGCTCCCGCCGAACCTGCTCCAAGCAGCTGGCGTTGGTCTGCAGCGTGTTCAGGGTGCAGACGGCGTCCTGCGGCACACGCAAAGCCGGACATCCGCACGTCACACGTAAAGTCAGCGGCGCGGCGCGGCGCTCCTGTCTAGTCTTTCCGGTAACTCAGGCTGATTGCAGGTGTGGCTCCGTGTGGTTGCGCAAACTTTCCCCAGCTCGGGGAACTCAGCATTACGTCAGTTCTTGCAGCCTGCTGCTCGTTTCATCTCACTTCTGCTCCTGCCGTCAGAACCTGAGCTCATCTGCCCACAAACAGCAGCAGAGCAAAGGTTAAACAGCACTTCGGCAGCAGCCCTGCGTCAACGCTCAAAATGGCACCAACGCCGCGGTTTGACGCACGTGTCCGCGCGCTGACGCTCACTAATCAATAACTGATATCAGCGCTGATAGAGCTCCGCCTCATCTGAACGAGCCCCGACTTTCCGGGAAGTCGGTTCTCCTGGGGGGCTGTGACCGCCCGTGGCGGCTCGGATGAGCGGGCAGACTTTCTGTCAGCCATATTTTATTCCACATCGAAACCGATCCGCCGAGCCACAAACTTCAGCGCGAGCGCGGGGAGCTAGCTAACACGTTAGCAGAGTGGGCAACGGCGGGATCAAGCCGACTGTCAGGCAGCCTACCTGGTACTCCATGCCGGGTATGTGAGGAGCCGTCTTGGTGCTGGAGTTCCGCACTTTGAGCCCGGGCGAAGCGCACAGACAGGAGCCGCCGCGGAGCTGCGCGGCAAACGCCAAGCGCTGCAGCCACGCGCGCAAAGTGCATACCATGATGTCCTGATGTCACGAGGCGACAGCCACCGGGTGCTGACGTCACGACACGCCCCCTCCGCCTCCTCTTAATGGCTTAGTCCTATTTTAATTCATTTATTTTTGGGCGTGTTTTAGTACAATAATGACCGAAAACAGTTTAAAAAATATTTTTAACCTATTAGTGTAATCTGTAAAGAAATGTTATTGTCGGCCCTGTGATATTGACGAGGTTTGACGACCAGGTTTTATTGTGTATCTAACTTTAATTTGTCTTGTGCGTCAATTTACAGCCATGTGCGAACCACAACACTTCCGCATACGTCATGCTACGGGTACCTGCACAGCACAAAACACCGCATTTTATCATTTGTTGGGTGTTTTAACGTGCAGGCAGAGACACGGGAGACTTCTGGCTTCACCGAAATAGCAACTTTCTGTCCCTTCTGCAAACCGTTTCATCCAAATGCCCAGTTCACCGTTGCAGGTTGTTGCACAAGAACAATGACAACCAACAATGACAACAAGATTATGTTTAATATTATTTAGTATAAAGTTATTTGTTATTATTATAAATAACATTAACAAAGAAGAATCCAACAGGTTTTTAGGTATTTATTCACAACTCTGTGGTGGAAAATAGTCGATGAGTTAATACCAGTAGAGGGCAGTAGTAATACAAGGCTAGATAATAGGTAGGTTGCTTATTAATCAAAGCCCATTGGCCTTGATCCTTGGAAGATCAAGCGTTAAAGCCCTTCAGATCCTTTGATCAGCTTTTTGCTCTTTGATTTTTTTATTATCTTAATATCTTATCTTTTTGTGATCTTAAATATTCTCAAAAGTCTAAAAAACGGACAAGAGTGAGTAAATGAATGCAGAATTTATGTGCAGAACAATCAGCAGGACTTAATTTACCATGTCAACTTTTGAACAGTGTATAATTCACCACAAATACCTACAGAGGCTGATAAAAATGCATTGTCTTATTTTTGTAATGACATGTTTACTTATTTCTCATTAATAACTGTGCAAAACCGAATGTCTTCCGAACCGCCAGGTGTCGCCGTTAGATTATCAGTGACTGGTTGCTGCCTTCACGGCCACTAAAATAATCGGTGATCCCGCGAATAACGTTTTAGTTGTTGTATAATGTGCTATCTAAGGCAATCAAATGACTGGATACACTAGAAAATCATCACAATTATAGTAAAATAATAAAATAATACCAAACAAGACGTTTCATGACAGCTGAGCTGTAACACGATGTAGTCTGAAAAGCCCTAAAAATTAAGACATTTCTGAATACTTTTTATCAGCATTGAATACATCTGCGCAGCGTGCCTTTATTAAAATTATAATAATGTCACCGAGGTATATATGTTTGTATTTTATCAATATTAATAATGGGTAAATAAAATAAAAATCTCAACGATGGCGCCTGCTACCTTGTTAGTCTTTGAACGTTACGCGACGGAGCGTCGGCAAACAAGGATGCAGCGGGAGAAAAGTAGCAACGCCGGAGGGGCTGAAAAGTAAGAATTTATATATCTATACCTTTGTGTTTATGACATTCGTGCCTTAATTTGTTAAACCACAACGAGAAATATTTGGCAGTGCACAGTCTTAAGTGTAAAACGCTTTAATATCCTTGAAACGTTGTCTTCAGGTCCGACCGGGAGGCCGCCATAATGTCGAAATATTACGACGGAGTTGAATTCCCTTTCTGTGACGAATTCTCCAAATATGAAAAAATGGCTAAAATAGGACAAGGAACGTTCGGGTGAGTAGCCCTAAAGTGCTGTCTGGGAGTGAGTGTGACGGTGAAAGGTGTACGTCGCTGTTGCTAACGTTAGCTGCTAACTGTTTACAATGATCATGGCGTCTTTGCGTCTTCACTGACTTTGTTTACAGGGAGGTTTTCAAAGCCAAGCACAGGCAGACCGGCAAGAAGGTCGCCCTGAAAAAGGTTCTAATGGAAAATGAGAAAGAAGGGGTGAGAAGTCTTTGTTTAATGTAGCGGTTGTTCTGTTGAATTTTACTTCGTCTGTATTTGTCGCAGCACGATGCGTTCAGGAGAGATATGATGGATAGAGATTTTATCTTAGTCGGGCAGGAGAGTTTAAGATACTGACACATTGACTTACAAGACAGGAAAAGGAAGTTGGTTGACGACTTCTTCACTTAAATCAACTCATCAATATTAGATCACAGCGCCCCACAGTGACCAAACATTTGTCACCGGTTAAACATAACATTACACAATCCTGAGGACACACGCGGTTACTCACGTTCGACAGTTCTGATAGGTGAAGAGTGTTTTTAAATTGTGTTTAAAAGTGTCTTGAACTCACGTCCCAAAAACAACTTATTACTTTAAGAAAACACCAGAAACCATTTAGAGAGCAACAACTTCTAAATACTTTCCAGCATGTCATTGCAACTGTACCAGAACCGATATGTTGCAGGTTTTGAAACTGAAGTTTTGTTGGTGTTATTTTACTTTCAAGTCATCTTTATTTGTCAGCTATGCTATAAATGCATGACAACTCACGGTGCAGCAAGAAGTAAATAAATAAGAAAACTAAATTGAAATAACTAACTAGATTAAACTCAATACAGACAATTGCAGTTAACAATATACAATTACAATACGCAGTTGTAAACAGTTGTGGAGTATATGGACAGTGAAAAAAATAGACAGTTATACAGTATAAACAGTAGAGATGGGTGGATGAAGACTTGTGAAGCCTTTCTGAACCTTGAGTCTCAAAAAGAGTCCAGTGATTACTTCCAGAGATTCATACATTATTCCAACACTAAAGCAACAAATGCAAAACTGTTCCCACCGTGGGACTAATAAAGGAAGTCTTATTTGAGTATTGTCATTCTTCATCAGCTTTTTAACAGGAGCGTTCAGTGAAACAGGCTTCAAACCCCATCTCTAGATTCAACAGTGTCATTTCGTCTGTCGCTGCTTTATTTAATGTTCCGTTTCATCACGTTAGCACAATAAAATGTAAAACTATGGAACAAAAGGTTATCTTTAGTCCAGTGTCGATCACTGCCCAGATGTTATGGGTTGAACCTGATTGTAAATGATCTTTAAATCTATGTCCAGCTTTGTCCTTTAATCCGTGTGGTGGATCACAGACTGTTTGTCATTTAGATGCACTTTGTGAAAACGTTTAATTCTGGCTTCCATCTTTTCAGTTCCCAATCACGGCTCTGAGAGAAATCAAGATCCTGCAGCTGCTCAAGCACGAGAACGTGGTCAACCTGATAGAGATCTGCAGAACCAAAGGTGGGTCCCCAGCCTAGTTGCTGAAACGAGCTGTGCCTGCGCAGCTTTGTCACTGCGCCTTTTCTGCCTTTGCTCGTGTTTCCATAGCGACGCTGTACAACCGCTACAAAGGCAGCATCTACCTGGTGTTTGACTTCTGTGAGCACGACCTGGCCGGCCTCTTGAGCAATTCCAATGTCAAGTTCACCCTGGCGGAGATCAAGAAGGTGATGCAGATGCTGCTCAACGGACTGTACTACATCCACAGGAACAAGGTGCAGCTCCACCCAGGTGTTACCTTACTGGCTTTCAGTCTCCTCCGCTGGCCATGACGGCGGTGTTTGTTGAACAGATCCTTCACAGAGACATGAAAGCAGCCAACGTGCTCATCACCAGGGACGGCGTGCTGAAGCTAGCCGACTTTGGACTGGCCCGGGCATTTAGCCTGGCCAAAAACAGCCAGGGGAACCGCTACACCAACCGCGTGGTGACGCTGTGGTACCGCCCTCCAGAGCTGCTGTTGGGTAAGAGAGCAGGCCTGCACGGCGCTCCAGCTGTTCTCCACCAGACACAGCAAAGGGCAGCGACTGGAACCAGACTCCTGTTTAAACCCAACAATGTCCCGGTGAATCAGCAGGCGATTTCATCCTTATTACCCCGACCTGATCACATACTGAGTCTCAGTTTAGCTTTACATTCCAAAGTTGGTGCTTTGAAATTAGGGCTGAAACGATTAATTGATTAATTTGAGTAATTTGATTACTAAAAAGAAAAGAATTCATTAAAAAGAAAACATAGCGCAACGTGTCTACTGGAAGATGCAGTTATCTTAGCATAATAGCACAACGCTGCTGCTGCAGCTCCTCCAAAGGAAACATCCGCTCTCTGCTAAAAGTCTGCAGATTGGACCAGAAACAGCGAGCTAGGCTAATGATAATTAGCCGCAATTAACAGAAATCAGTGTGATCAGGATTGAGAGAAGTCTGGTAACTAACACACTTTGTTTACAGCTCTGTGGAAAGGCTGAGTCACAACTTTAATCAATGCGGCGGCTAATCTGCTAGCTAGCACGTTTCTCCAGCTCAGCTGAGTTTTTGTTTAAGATAATTATATTATAATAATAATCCACGGAAAATAAAGTGCTGTAGTAAGTTTGTTAAAGCCTTTAACTTGAGTTAGTTCAATTGTAATAGTCAGTTTAATTAACTCTGTACCTGTTTGATATGATTTTGAGCAAGAACAGAACAAGAACGTTACGGAGGCTTTTGAATAAAGTTAGTGAGCTTTTTAGTAATCAAATTATTCTAATTATTTGACGAATTTCAGCCCTAATTTTAATATTTTAGCGGAAGGCTCCAGCATGACTCCGAACCAGGTGGAGGGGCGTGGACAGGTTCCAGCTGTCTGGCTCCCGTCAGCCATGCTCTTGTTGACGGGCTGCTTTCGTTGCTAGGCGAGCGAGACTATGGCCCCCCTATCGACCTGTGGGGGGCCGGCTGCATCATGGCAGAAATGTGGACCCGAAGTCCCATCATGCAAGGCAACACGGAGCAGCACCAGCTGACCCTGATCAGCCAGCTCTGCGGCTCCATCACCACCGAGGTGGGCTGACGTCCTCACACTGGCCAGCTGGGGGCGCTTTCTGCTCTAACCCTGCGCTTGCTTGAGCCCCCAGGTGTGGCCCACTGTGGACAAGAAGTATGAGCTTTACCAGAAGATGGAGCTGCCCAAGGGGCAGAAGAGGAAGGTGAAGGAGCGCCTGAAGGCGTACGTCAAAGACCCGTACGCCCTGGACCTGATCGACAAGCTGCTGGTCCTGGACCCGGCCCAGCGCATCGACAGCGACGACGCACTCAACCACGACTTCTTCTGGACGGACCCCATGCCCTCAGACCTAAAGAACATGCTGTCCACCCACAACACCTCCATGTTTGAGTACCTGGCCCCGCCCAGGAGGAGGGGCCACATGCCACAGCAGCAGCAGCCCAACCAGAACAGAAACGCCGCCACCACCAGCCAGACGGAGTTTGACCGCGTCTTTTAGCTCCCAGGCCTGGAACACTGGCAGCAGCTCTGCCGCCTTTTTTAAAAACACTTTTTGTACGACGACGCTTTCTCTGACGTTTGTTAAAGCACATTTTTAAACACGAGTCACATATTTAGAATGAAAGCTTCCTGTTCCAGTTAGTCTACTGGAACTATTCCAAGCAGGTTCGAAACGCAACAGTTTCCAACGTGGCAATGGAATCCACCAAAAGGTCCGTCACCCAAGCAGAACTTTAAATTCACTCCAACCGTTTGATGGCGAAAACTTTAGAGAAATGTCGCAAACGGAGGCAGCAGAAAAGACTTGAACGATGCGCTACTTGAAGGAAATGTTGAAGATGCGCTGAGATGGTGTCCAGAGGAGGACACCAGCTGCGTTTCAGACTTTAGACTCTGGAGGAGAGGGCTACCTAGAAGCTAAGCGGGGAGGCAATGACAGTGATGGCTCACAAGTGTGGAAAAACCGAAAGGTATCAGTTGGTTTCCTTAATAAAAGTGCTACTAAAAACAAAATTGCTGAGTAATTAGCGCCTGAAGCATCTTAGAGTGTCATTATTGAATTAGACTTAATGAGTGAATTTGAGGATCAAAAGCAAATGACTAAAACTTTGAACAAGTGTGTGTAAAATCTAATTTATGCTGGAATCAATACATGTACTACCCTCTACATCCTGTAGGTGGCAGCAAGTCAATGCAGCAGGTTCTGGAAGCCCTGAACTTTCCATTTACAAAAGTGATGCTTATCTAAGAAACACACCCAACTCTGCACATTCCAGGTTTGGAAAGTCCTTGAAATGTCCTTGCAGTTGTTCCAAACCCACTCATGTAGTTTGTGAGCAGATTTGGCTTGGGGGCCTCAATCCACCCGAGTCCTGCACTGACAGGCGCCCTCTGCAAGCGTGCCGGTCGTGCACAGCGTGACTTTCACCGCGTGGAAGCAGTTGTTTTCAGCAGGCGCTCATGAATATGAATATCACCCCCACACACACACACACACCTGATCTGTACACATTTGGGTAGAAGCACCTCAGGCTCGCCGCTTCGTTGTTGTCAAACGGAGATTTGTCCAGATGATGGATTACCGCTTTAGTTCCAGAGCTGCTCCTCTCTCACTTCTGTGTGTGTGTGTGTGTGTGTGTGTGTGTGGAGCTGCTCGAACATCTTGGATCATTCAGCCCCGCTCAGTCAGACAGCTGGGCCTCAGACTGCAGCTGCTTGTGTTGTCATGGAAACGTCAGCATCCCAGCAGCGCCAGCGGTGATCGGTGGGAGTGTGAGGTGCAGGAGGGTGTGAAGGTCTTCTCTGAGGGCGTCCACCACCACACCTAACCTGTTTGATGGCCCTAGCCGAGGTCCACTCCTGGGCAACAACAGGCGACGCGTTTCCATGGAGACTCATCCAGACAGGCCACACCAGGTGAGGCTCGTGCCTGTGGAAGCCACAGTTTCCGGGTTTGACTGAAGCAACGTTTAGCGTTCACTCACGCGGCACATTTGTAGCTTCCTCCCAACAGGAAGTGAGGAAGCGTCGCTGTCTTCCACCATTTTCCTCCTCCGTCATCACTTCTTCCAGCCAGAGGCAGTCATGGCTGAAGGCATCCGGCGTGCAGGGCGGCGCACACGTCGGGTCCTGTCACTCACCGGAGGTGGCCAGATGTGTGCCTGCTGCCGGAGGACATCAGAGAGGCAGCGGGGGTCCTCACAGCAGCACCGTGATGGATTGAGCAGGAAACAGGAACACACACACACACACACATACATCTTCCTGTCTCCAGCCAACCTAGTAAAGACAGCAGTGTTCTGGAGCCCCCTGCTGACGCGAGGCTGTAACTGCACTAGCAGCTCAGCGGGGAGATGATGAGCTTGGCTTCTTCTGAGATGGACGCTGTCAGGTGGGATGTTCCTGGAGCACAGCATCAGGAACATCGTGTCTGATGTTCACCGTAGACGCAGGAGCTCCTGGAGCTGATGGTGAGTCCATCTCAGCCCAGTTCGGCTCAACGCTTTGGGCTTTTTAAAGAGCCGCAATTGAATGTGCATTAATCTTATCTGACTGACTCCTCTCATGTTCTGATGTCCGTCTTCATGTCTGCTTCAGTCACGTGTTGTCACGGAGACCAGGCGGGGAGGCCGTTGCAGACGGGACTGGGCCTCTCAACATCTGACAGCCTTCAGAGATGCTGACATCAGTTCCAAGGTTCTGTCTCAGTCCAGCAAAGTCAGCAGATTTTTTCCAACATTCGTGTGACGCCTCAGGACCTTACGGTTTTATAAGAAGCAGCTAGATGGATGATAGAGGTCAGAGGTCACTGGGTGATCCTGCCTCTTCTTCACAGCTCTGGAACGCTCCTCATCAATGATAAGCTGAAGTGTGGGTCCTCAGGAGGCCACCATGAGTGCATATCTGAAGAGGAGGATAAAAAGCCTCTGTGATGTTGCCCTGGAGCCTCTGAGGGGGGACATGTCAGCGCAGATCTCTATCAGGGGCCTTCAGGGCTCAAACAGGAACAGAAACATTGGCCTCATTGTGCTCCAGGAGAGCTTGCCTGGAACGTCTCCCCGGCAGGTGCCTGAAAGCACTGGGGCAGGAACAACAAAGCAGCGGCTGAAGCCGTCTCCAAGGCCGTAGCCAAGCAGAAGAACATCACTGAAGACGTGTCTGAGGGCATCTGGAGGCTTTGAACCTGTGGCCTGTCACACTGCTACGTAAGATCACTGTTTCAGAGCCAAAAATATCTCCACCATCCTCCCACCATGGTCAGGAGCCATGAGATGCCAACCAGCACCAGAAGTCTGGCTGCAGCGTTTGGGATTTGCTGGAGGCTCCTGTGGAGATCCTGATAATCCTGAACGACAACAGTCCAGCCTGGAGGGAACAACGCTGGAGCAGCTCCTCACAGGTTCCTCCCACAGAAGCTGGAGACTCCAGAGAGAACATCTAGAGGGACGATGTGATCTAAACGATCCCTGAGAAGTTTAGGACCCAACACGATGACCTCAGTTTTGTCTGAATTCAGAAGAAGCACGGTTGAGGTGATCCAAGGCAGGCTTAGGCTTTCATAGATGTAGCGGTCCGGGAGCAGAACTGGATCTGTCCTGCTGGAACAATGTGGAGCAAGCGTCAGCGTGGGAGCACATCTGGAGCCAAGCAAAGACGGCCACTTCCTGTTTCCACCCGAGTCCGGAGCTGCAGGTCGGACCGCGACGCTGCAGAAGCACCGTGAGATCACTGTGATGTCACCGCCACGTTTAACCCCCTCCCAGGGGCCCTCTGTGGGGGGGGCTCACCCGCCTTCATGTGAACACGGCAGTAGAGCAGCAGCTTTAAAACAAGAGTCAGCGCCAGTTCCTCAGGACCAGCAGCGAGACAGCGGCCCGGCTGCAGCTCGGCTCTCCTGCACCGTCCGCTGGGTTTGTGTGCGTGATGAGCCCCCCGCCCCCCCACGCTGGTCCCAGCAGGGCCTCATTAAGACATTCCTGAACGTGCCCGTCCATAAAACCTGTCTAATTAGGGCCTGCGCCTCAACTTTGACTCAGGCTTGTGTGTCACTTTAATGAGCCAATTAGGGCTGGAGCTGATATTGTATCTGAGCCGCCCGGAGCCTGACGGGGAAGCGGCGGCAGCGGTGGCTGTGGGGGCACTGGGAGGACAGGGTGTCCAGTTGCACGCCTCTTTGTGCAGCTTTTTGGGAAGGAGCAGCTGTAAAACGGTGATAAGGAATGGGAATTTCAAACAGGAAACAGCTGCTTGTTTCTCTGTTTCAGGGAAATGTTCTCAGGAATTGGTGAGAGGTGGAGAGAAAATGTGACTTTTCTCTCTCGGACGCGTTCCAGGCAGACGTAAAAGCTGAGCTACACGGGCAGAAAAGCCCTCAGTAAATGTGTCGTTTAAAGGTCCACGACTCAAAAATAAAAGAATCAAAAGAGGATAAAATATGGATGGAATTGTCAACAACATAAAAGCGTCTCGGGGAAGAAGTCCAGTATCTAGATCAGAACTTCCCTCAACGAGGTGACGTGTTAGCATCGGTGGCTAATGACAGGCTCCGCCCACAAACAGGAGCACCGCCTCAGACCACTGACTCAGGACCAGTCCAAACTGGTGCCGGGAGTGGCTCCTGTTAGCGTTTAGCAGCATTTTCAACCTCCCTTTCCCAGTTTTGTGTGTTGCCCCCAACACCTACTGTACCCCTGACCCCTGACCCCGACCCTGATGCTGCACCCGCAGATCTAGCCTCCACAGAAGGAGCACCTCAACAGGCGTTCTCGGCTTCTGCGTTCCGCCTGTTGTGGCTGGGATCCGCGCTGCTGCTGGCTCCTTTGCAGATTTAATTAGCTGGCTGGAGCTGGAGTGTTGCCAGCGCTACGGGACTTTTTAATTACAATCTCCGCCCGCTGACGTCTGGGGAGGCCGTTAATTAAAATCCTCATTATTCTACTTTGAATTAGCCCCCCCTGCTTTTGTTTCCCCGCACCATATGGCAGCGTTCTGTGGTCAAATCAACATAATTGAGCTAATTAAGTTGATCGGTTTCATTATTTCAAGCCTTCTGATTGGATGAGGCCGCTGCCCCTCCCCCGCCGGCTGGGCTTCTGATGCGCCTCACACCCGGAATCAGTCACGCTTTCACCGCAGACTTCTTTTCTTCTTCTTCCTCTCCTTCTTCTTCCTCCAGCCGACGCCTGGACGTTTGTCTGATCTCTTTTATACGCAAGGTCGTGACCTTTACGGACCCAGATGGGACCGAGAGGTCCTGACGCGCTTTAGCGCCGACGGGAATCGATTCTCCGCTTGGCGTCTGTGATCCTGACGAGCGTAAGACAAACTCGTTAATTCATGCTAATGACTTTCACTGCAATCATCTCCACGTCTGCAGGAGGAACGGGGGGAGGGAAACTAATCAAGTCTCATCTGCATCTCATTAATTAGCCTGAAGAAGGATCCAAGAGGCAATTAAGGAGACTGGAGACCAGAGGAGCTGCATCCTCCAGGGTGGAGGCTCCTCCGTCCTCAGCAGCTCCTCAGCTCAGACCTCCGGCTCGGGAACACCAAGCCCCCACTCAGGAGTTTGTCACACAGTCAAGACAAGTTTCCATCCAGATGACCTTCACGTCCTGAGATGACCTTGTGGAAAAACCAGTTTGAAAGTTTGATCAGGGTTTCCTGTAAATTCACCCAACTTCTCCAGTCTGCTCTGGGTCTGGGTTCGACCGGCAACCTGCTTCCACACGTGAGCGGCGTGGCCACAGGTGGACACCAGCGACAGTCCCACAGCCAGAGACAGAGGACAAACAGAGAAAGACCAACCAGTGTGGCTCCAGCTGCTGGTTTGACATCACCTTTACTGGTCATCTGAAGTTACAGCAACACAAAAACACTCCAGAGTCCCCCTTCCAGTCTAGAGTCCCCCTCCCAGTCCAGAGTCCCCCACCCGGTCCAGAGTCCCCCTCCCAGTCCAGAGTCCCCCTCCCAGTCCAGAGTCCCCCTTCCAGTCCAGAGTCCTCTTCCCAGTCTATAGTCCCCCTCCCAGTCCAGAGTCCCCCTCCCAGTCTATAGTCCCCCTCCCAGTCCAGAGTCCCCCTCCCAGTCCAGAGTCCTCCTCCCAGTCTATAGTCCCCCTCCCAGTCCAGAGTCCCCCTCCCAGTCCAGAGTCCCCCTTCCAGTCCAGAGTCCTCTTCCCAGTCTATAGTCCCCCTCCCAGTCCAGAGTCCCCCTCCCAGTCCAGAGTCCCCCTCCCAGTCCAGAGTCCCCCTCCCAGTCCAGAGTCCTCCTCCCAGTCTATAGTCCCCCTCCCAGTCCAGAGTCCCCCTCCCAGTCCAGAGTCCTCCTTAAGTCTCCAACCCAACTGAAGAGGCATGGTTTCTGGTCCCTCAGAACCCGGCCCTGGTGGAGGTTCCTCCCTGGTCAGGGCAGCAGGCTGGGTCTCAGCAGGCTGTAAGGCTGCTCGGGGGCTGGTTAACACTCTTACCGGCTGTTTTGTGTAAAATCTGCTGAAAGGATCTACAGGACTCCTGTCAAACATCAACTCTGATCTGAGGCCAGTGAGGAGCAAACAACTGATTCTGAGCAGAAGATGATCCAACGCTGGCTTGGTCTGAGCCAGAAGCACCAGCATTAAAGTTCCAACATCTCAGATTCAAAGCACCAAAGAGGAGCCTGGAGCCTGATCAGGTGGGACTGACACACAAAACCAGTCCATGTCCAACATCTCTGGTGTCAGCCCCAAAGGTCGTCGTGAACCTGGAGATGCTGGAGGTCTGGAGGGATCTGGTTCTTGGTCCTCTGAAGCAGCTGACCAGCAGCAGCAGCAGCAGCAACATCTGGAGCCACCACGGAGCAGAAGGTCTACGGTGGCTTCTCAGCACACCTGCAAGGAGGAGAGAGCAGCTGTGGGTCCAGGGCCTCCCGTGGGTCTCCCCGGTTCTCCGTCAGCAGCTCACCTTCTGCTCAGACATCCTGCTGCTGGCCTGCACAGGAGCCGCGTGTCCGCCCAGCAGCTCGCTTCCCGGGTGGTCGTGTTCGCAGAAGATGGAGCCGTTGATGTAGTGGAAGCGGTCGCCGGGAAGCAGGCGGGTCCTGCAGGTGGCGCAGGTGAAACACTGGAAGGAGAAAGGCCGTCAGCAGCAGGTCACCTGTGTCTGCAGCACAGACGCCGACCCCGGGTCTCCACCAGAGGCGTCTGGACAGACGGAGAACGCCGCAACAATCCAGCACCATCCAGCGCGTGTGGGACAGGAAGTCGGGTGCGGAGAGAAACTAAAACATCCAGGAAACTGTCAAAATAAAAGCTCCCAACGCTGAAAACCAAATCACGTACGACCACGCGAGAGATTAGCACTTTGTAGTTTTTAAAGGAGCCACAGAAGAAGACGCTCTTTGTTCCTGAAGGAGTAAAATTTCCCCTTTCTTCAGATCTTGGTGAATCGACCATGGAGAATTCTATTAATGTTTCCTAAAATGTGTAGATCCATTATTCCTTGTAAATTCTGGTTATTTACGTTATTTAATATATTCGTAGATCTGCTGCAAACAATAAGCTAACTTGTGATGTTTCACACACCCACAAACAGCCCAAGAAAAAGATGATTCACACATGGAATAACGTAAAAAATAACGTAAAAAACCATCGCTCCAAATACGGGACCTTTTATTTTGACAAATTCCTGGATGTTTTATTTTTTTTCTTCACACCCAACTTCCTGTGCTGCACGCGATGCCTTGCGCTAGCTTGTTGCGGCGTGCTCCGTCCGTCCGTCTGTCCAAACTAGAAGCCATGCGTATTTTTCCGGAGGGCGACGGAGGCCCCAACCCTGCTGTGGGCGGAGCCTCAGCCAGTGGAAAGTGACGCACTGACTTGGATGGAATCTACTCAGGACGGATGGAGACGCAGCGCCTCCGGTGGGAACGGCGGCTGAGACTCACTCTGAGGTGGTAAACGCTCCCCTGCGCCCGCATCACCATCTCACTGGGAGGAATGCTCTGGCCACACGCACTGCAGGCTCCAGTGTGTCCAAACAGCCTGCAAACGCAGGCATTCAGGCCTTGAAGGCAGGACTGCAGCACAGCGCTGATGAGGAGCGGAGGGCGTGTCCGCCTCACCTGATGTAGTCGTCCCTGCAGAGGATCATGCCTCCGCGGCTGTAGCAGCTCCTGCTGAGCTGGCCCAGCTGGGCGTGGCAGCACGAGCACCGCAGGCAGCGCGTGTGCCAGTAGCGCTCCATGGAGAAGAGCAGGAAGCGGTCAGCGATGCGACCTCCGCAGCCTGCGCACGACCTGGCCCCGCCCCCGGCCCCGGCCCCGCCCGATAGCGCAGGTGAGTCCAGCCTGCTGTTCACCATGGCAACCTGCGGACAGACCCAGCAGAGCTGATGGGTGACATTGTGTGTGTGTGTGGGGGTGTTTGATTGTTGCCGATAGCAACGCGACCCAGGGCAGAGCAGCGAGCAGCAGGACAGTTTGTACTCCAGCGTCTGCCTCTAGCAGGACGAGTTTGCGCTGTCCTCCGCCAGCCTGGCTTTAATCAGCCCCAGGAACATGTGAGGAGGTCCAGGGCTCCACCCCAACCACACACACACACACACACACACACACACACACACACACACACTCATGAGGTCATCCTTCCAAATGTGTTTCATTCACACAGGAATTTCTAAGTGAAACCACCTGAAAGCTGCTGTTGCCGAGGACAACGGAAAAGTTCCGACCTTGCTGTTATATAAATAAGACATGAAGGCGCGCTGGGTTCGTGCACGTGATGCCCGTGCTCATTTCTTCTTCTTCTGTTCCGCTGTAGCTGCTGCACCAGCAGCCGTGGCTGCCTCGTTAGGACACAAGGACTCCTAAACACACTTGATGTGGATTTTAGCTGCTGAACAGCAACACCAACACACACACACACACACACACACACACACACACACACACACACACTGGTAAAGATCTCCAGCTGTGCACGTGCCTGAGACCGATATTTGGAATGTCACATAGTTAAAAAACGACCTCTGCAGAGGTCAGCAGACTCTGAATGGGACTAGCACGCACTGAACGGGACTAACACACTCTGAAGGGGACTAACACACTCTGAACATGACTAACACACACTCTGAACGGGACTAACACACTCTGAACGAGACAAACACACACTCTGAATGGGACAAACACACTCTGAAGGGGACTAACACACACTCTGAACATGACTAACACACACTCTGAACATGACTAACACACACTGAACAGGGCAAACACACTCTGAATGGGACAAACACACACTGAAGGGGACTAACACACTCTGAAGGGGACTAACACACTCTGAAGGGGACTAACACACTCTGAAGGGGACTAACACACTCTGAACGTGACTAACACACTCTGAAAGAGACTAACACACTCTGAACGGGACTAACACACTCTGAACGGGACTAACACACTCTGAACGTGACTAACACACTCTGAAAGAGACTAACACACTCTGGACAGGACTAACACACTCTGAAGGGGACTAACACACTCTGAACGGGACTAACACACTCTGAAGGGGACTAACACACACTCTGAACGGGACTAACACACTCTGAAGGGGACTAACACACACTCTGGACAGGACTAACACACTCTGAAGGGGACTAACACACACTCTGAACAGGACTAACACACACTCTGAACATGACTAACACACACTCTGAACGTGACTAACACACACATTGAGGGGACTAACACACTCTGAAGTTGGACTAACACATTCTGAAAGTGACTAACACACACTCTGAAGGGGACTAACACACTCTGAATGGGACAAACACACTCTGAACATGACTAACACATTCTGAACGTGACTAACACACTCTGAACGGGACTAACACACTGAACGGGACAAACACACTCTGAAGGGGACTAATACATTCTGAACGTGACTAACACACTCTGAACGGGACTAACACACTCTGAAGGGGACTAACACATTCTGAACGTGACTAACACACTCTGAACGGGACAAACACACTCTGAAGGGGACTAACACATTCTGAACGTGACTAACACACTCTGAACGGGACTAACACACTCTGAAGGGGACTAACACACTGTGAACGGGACTAACACACTCTGAACGAGACAAACAAACACTCTGAATGGGACTAACACACTGAACAAGACAAACACACACTCTGAACAGGACAAACACACTCTGAACGTGACTAACACACTCTGAACGTGACTAACACACTCTGAACGGGACTAACACACTCTGAAGGGGACCAACACACACTCTGAACATGACTAACACACACTCTGAACGTGACTAACACACACTCTGAATGGGACAAACATACTCTGAACAGGACTAACACACACTCTGAATGGGACTAACACACTCTGAACGGGACTAACACACTCTAAACATAACTAACACACACATTGAGGGGACTAACACACTCTGAAGTTGGACTAACACACTCTGAAGGGGACTAACACATTCTGAACAGGACTAACACACTCTGAACGGGACTAATACACTCTGAAGTGGACTAACACACTCTGAATGGGACTAACGCACACTGAATGGGACTAACGCACACTGAACAGGACAAACACACTCTGAATGGGACAAACACACTCTGAACATGACTAACACTCTGAACGGGACTAAAACACTCTGAAGGGGATTAACACACTCTGAACTGGACTAACCCACACTGAACTGGACTAACACACTGAAGTGGACTAACACACTGAACGGGACTAACACACTCTGAAGGGGACTAACACACTCTGAACAGGACTAACACACTGAAGTGGACTAACACACTGAACGGGACTAACACACTCTGAAGGGGACTAACACACTCTGAACAGGACTAACACACTGAAGTGGACTAACACACTGAACGGGACTAACACACTCTGAAGGGGACTAACACACTCTGAACAGGACTAACACACTGAAGTGGACTAACACACTGAACGGGACTAACACACTCTGAAGGGGACTAACACACTCTGAACAGGACTAACACACTGAAGTGGACTAACACACTGAACGGGACTAACACACTCTGAAGGGGACTAACACACTCTGAACAGGACTAACACACTGAAGTGGACTAACACACTGAACGGGACTAACACACTCTGAAGGGGACTAACACACTCTGAACAGGACTAACACACTGAAGTGGACTAACACACTGAACGGGACTAACACACTCTGAAGGGGACTAACACACTCTGAACAGGACTAACACACTGAAGTGGACTAACACACTGAACGGGACTAACACACTCTGAAGGGGACTAACACACTCTGAACAGGACTAACACACTGAAGTGGACTAACACACTGAACGGGACTAACACACTCTGAAGGGGACTAACACACTCTGAACAGGACTAACACACTGAAGTGGACTAACACACTGAACGGGACTAACACACTCTGAAGGGGACTAACACACTCTGAACAGGACTAACACACACTCTGAACGTGACTAACACACACTCTGAACGTGTCTAACACATTCTGAACGTGACAAACACACTCTGAAGGGGACTAACACACTCTGAACATGACTAACACACACTGAACGGGACAAACACACTCTGAAGGGGACTAACACATTCTGAACAGGACTAACACATTCTGAACAGGACTAACACATTCTGAACGTGACTAACACACTCTGAACGGGACTAACACACTCTGAACGTGACTAACACTCTGAACGGGACTAAAACACTCTGAAGGGGATTAACACACTCTGAACTGGACTAACACACACTGAAGTGGACTAACACACTGAACGGGACTAACACACTCTGAAGGGGACTAACACACTCTGAACAGGACTAACACACTGAAGTGGACTAACACACTGAACGGGACTAACACACTCTGAAGGGGACTAACACACACTGAACGTGACTATTACACTCTGAACGGGACTAACACACTCTGAAGGGGACTAACACACACTCTGAACGTGACTAACACACACTCTGGACAGGACTAACACACTCTGAAGGGGACTAACACACTCTGAAGGGGACTAACACACACTCTGAACAGGACTAACACACACTCTGAACATGACTAACACACAGTCTGAACGTGACTAACACACTCTGGACAGGACTAACACACTCTGAAGGGGACTAACACACTCTGAAGGGGATTAACACACTCTGAACGTGACTAACACATACTCTGAATGGGACAAACACACTCTGAACGTGACTAACACACACTCTGAACGTGACTAACACACACTCTGGACAGGACTAACACACTCTGAAGGGGACTAACACACTCTGAAGGGGATTAACACACTCTGAACGTGACTAACACATACTCTGAATGGGACAAACACACTCTGAACATGACTAACACACACTGAACGGGACTAACACACTCTGAAGGGGACTAACACACACTCTGAACATGACTAACATACACTCTGAACGTGACTAACACACACTGAACGTGATTAACACACTCTGAACGGGACTAACACACTCTGAAGGGGACTAACACACACTCTGAACAGGACTAACACACACTCTGAACATGACTAACACACACTCTGGACAGGACTAACACACACTCTGAACGTGACTAACACACACTCTGAACATGACTAACACACAGTCTGAACGTGACTAACACACACTCTGGACAGGACTAACACACACTCTGAAGGGGACTAACACACACTCTGAACAGGATTAACACACACTCTGAACATGACTAACACACAGTCTGAACGTGACTAACACACACTCTGGACAGGACTAACACACACTCTGAACGTGACTAACACACACTCTGAACATGACTAACACACAGTCTGAACGTGACTAACACACACTCTGGACAGGACTAACACACACTCTGAACGTGACTAACACACACTCTGAAGGGGACTAACACACTCTGAAGGGGATTAACACACTCTGAATGAGACAAACACACTCTGAACATGACTAACACACTCTGAACGGGACTAACACACTCTGAAGGGGACTAACACACTCTGAACAGGTGATGCTCCAGGAGCAGATGTGTTAAACCATCTTCATTTAGTGTAACTTCTCAGCCAGATATACTGGTCCTCATCCTCCTACGACCTGGAACAACCCCAGCGACAACAGCAACTGTTATTACTGTTGTTATTATTGTTGTTATTACTGTTGTTATTACTGTTGTGGTACATAATCAAACTCAGAGCTCAATCTGAGCTTCACACACAGACGTCTGAGAGCAGCAAAGGTCTAATAGACCCTGACGGGACACGTTCATGTCTGACCATCTGACTCTACAAACACCAGGTCATTCATTCGTTCATTCATTCATTCGTTCATTCATTCGTTCATTTTTTCATTCAAACACTTACTGAACAAAAGTGAAAAACAATATACAGGAGATAAAAACACATCCAGCCTCCAGTAAAACATAAGTAACAGACGAAGCAAAGACCAGTTAAAATCAGTTCAACAGCAGAAACAGGAGCAGAGTTGTTGTTGTTGTTGTGTTTTCAGTATTCTAAAAACGAGTGAACCTGTAAATGAATTCTTCCTCCTCAGCGGTCCTGTCAAACATCTGAACGCGCGGTTGCTCCTGGATGGATGGATGCGTGAGGAGCTGCGGCTCACCTTCCTCCCGGCCGGATGAACCCGCAGCAGATGCGTGAGTCGCCTTCAGGTGCAGGAACAAAGCTCGGAGAAACTCCTGCGTCCAGGCTCGTGCATGAACTGGCCAGCCTGCTTCGGTCTGCAGCCTTCTGTCCTCCTGGAGGGGGAGGGGCTACTGTGGGGGCGTGGCCGCTGCCGCCTGCGTGTGTACGCACGCGCATTCAAAGGTGCCTATTTATAGAAAGAGGAAAGTTTTCTGGCGACCAAGGTCCAAATTCCTGCAGCAGAGTCTTCTCTGTGTCCTCCAGCTGAGGCTTCTGCCTGTTCTCCGAGGCGCTCTCACATCTGGAACCCGTGTTCTTACACTTTGGATCATTTTTAAACCAAAATCACGACTTTTCTATGTCTATAAACGATTACAGAAAGTGAAAACGTAATTTAAAGAGAGGCAAAAATGAGGGAAACGTTAAAAGTCTGGAGGAAACTTTTAAAACTTTTAAAAGTCCTTTTTTAAAAAGTGTGAGCTGTCGGGGTGGCGTTTGCATATTATCCGCGTGTTCAGCAAATGTTTAAATATAATATCTTAATGTTTAGACGTAACATCTCGCTGAATTTGCTGAATTATCTCCACATGAAAGCAAACAACGCCGGTGATTCCGACCCAACCGTGGACAAGCCCGACCTCTGGTGGACAAACTCTGAACCGTCAGGACAGAATTATGACGTAGACCAGTGTGTCTCTAAAGAGCTACACATGATAATATTAACAATACATTCGAGTTAAAAGTGCTTTAAAATCTGTCATAAGCTGTTTTAAAAGTTTACGATTCAGAAGACTTTTCTGTCGTAACAGACCGGAGATCAGTGCAGGTAAACATGCACGAAAAGCACACGTTAACCTGCAGATGAGCCAAAAGGGAATGAATATACATCAGCGTCACCGTCACTGCTCACTGGAACATTGTTTCCACAGCAAAACCCTTCTGTTATTCCGCCATGAGTCATACTGGTGTGACTGGACCCAGTCTGGCACTGGAAAGTGCAACATCACAACGTCTCTGCAACCACCTCAGAGGTCACGGCTACACTAGTGGGAGCAACAATCAGCAGGAAATACTCTGGGGGAGGATGGAGACCCGCCACAGGCTGGAGGGAACCTCTGGTCACGTGTTTGATAGGCCTACAGGTGAGATGCTTTAAATTGATGCCATTACTCCTCCTGGCCACTGTGTGGCAGCCGCGTATTTGATAGAAAAGTCATAAATTCCAACTATTTATTTACGGTTTTTGATAAAGATCAATTATATGATATCAATTAATTTCGAAAGGGACCCTTTCACGTTATAATTTTGTTTGATTTTTTTCAAAGGTTTTATTATATATTCGATCCAAAATTAGGTCTCTCTGTGTCAACTGGACTGAAAGGTTTCTTTGAAAAGGTTTCGTCCTCTCTCCAGAGAGCTTCTTCAGTTCTAAGTTTGCTGGGGCAGAGCTTATAGCCCTGTGGACCACCGCCATGTTAATGTCCCAGGTGGTCACCTGAGACTCACACCACCCACTGGAACATAAACTTGGTGTTATCAAAACCCTACAACATAGGGCCAAAGAAGGACCCACCACAACCCAAGGGAAGAAGACAGAACAGGAACATCTAAAAACAGCACTCGAAACATGTGGTTACCCGGACTGGGCCTTCACAAAGACCTCCAAAAAACGAGACCCCAGCAAAGAAGAGGAAAGAAATAAACGTCACAGCATTTCTATCCCCTACCTGTCTGGAGTTTCAGAAAAATTCAGGAGAATCTTTCAAAAACATGACATTCCAGTACAGTTCAAACCCTCCAACACACTCAGACAGAAACTGGTCCACCCAAAAGACAGGACACCAAGACACAAACAAAGCAATGTTGTCTCTGCTGGTCAGTGCCAGGTTGGAATGCAAGGAACTGTACATTGGGGAAACCAAACAGCCCCTCCATAAACGAATGGCCCAACACAGACGTGCCACTTCTTCAGGACAGGACTCAGCAGGACACCTACACCTAAAAGAAAGCGGACACTCCTTTGAGGACAGTCAAGTACGTGTGCTGGCCAGAGAAGATCGCTGGTTTGAGAGGGCTGTCAAGGAAGCCATCCACGTCAAGTTGGAACAACCATCTTTAAACAGAGGTGGTGGACTAAGGCACTTTCTGTCACCCACGTACAAGCAGTCCTCCACTCTCTTCGTCAGCATTCCAAACATTCACGCTGTTTGACCAGACCTGGAGACTCATTAACATGTGACCCAACAGACAAAGGGGAAGCACCCCAACCGAAACTAGATGAACGACCCTGCCAACCACCCTGCCAAGGACTCTCAGGTGACCACCCGGGCCATTAACATGCCAGTGGTCCATAGGGCTATATTTTCAAGCTCTGCCCCAGCAAACTTAGAACTGAAGAAGCTCTCTGGAGAGAGGGCCAAACGTCTTCAAGGAGACCTTTCAGTCCAGTTGACACAGAGAGATCTAATTTGGATAACTATGACCTGGATGAGTGAGAATCTACACACACATTATATATTCTAAGATTTTTTTTATGTTTTAGGTTTTTTTTAAACAGTTTAAAACAGATTCAGTTGGCAGCATCTTGTAAAATCATGAAACTGTTTAATCTTCATCACTAAACCTTCCAGTGCGTGGAATCCTGACAACATATTAATAGTATAAATAAATATAAATTCTTTTAAAACCTTTTAGCTGTGTACAACTGAGTTCCCCGTAAAGTCATTTATGACTCTTGTTAAGAACCAGTGGTGGTCAGAATTAGCAGGGTTTTGCAGTGGCCCTGGGTTTTTTGTTCGCTTTCTTTTTTGTCCACTAGGGGACGTAGTGGCCCAGGTATTGGCCGGGGACAGACGCAGCTGTGGGTCATCTTCATCAGGTGGAGTATTTAAGGCTTCAGCACCTGTCCCATGGTGTTTCGTCAGCTGCGGGGGAACTTAGAGTGAGACGCCGTTGTACTTCGTGAAGCTCTGGATTTACCTTTTCTCACGGCTGCTTCTCTTTTTTCCCAAAGGCTCTCCACCTTTCCCGCTGAGAGGACTTTCCGCAGAAACTTTCAGCCTGCTACGACCATTGGATTTACTCCTCACCTGTGTTCATTTTTCCTCCTTTTGGAGCGCTTTTTGTTTATCTTTTTGCGCATCTGTTTTTTGTTCTAACCAGCTGTGGACTTTGCTTCTGGGCTCCGCACACAACCAGTCCTTAACAAATGCTGTTTCCACTGTTTTTTTAATAATAATAATAATAATAATAATAATAATAATAATAATAATAATCACACTTTATTAATCCACAACTGGAAATTAAACCTCTGCATTTTTCCCCATCACATGCATGTACAACACACAGGCAGTGGGCAGCCACTTAAGGCGGCCGGGGAGCAACAACCAACAACTAGGGGGTTAAGGGCCTTGCTCAAGGGCCCAAAGTGGTGGTCACAATTTCGGTCGAGGTTTCTTCCTCTTCCTCTCATCTCTTCCCATGCCGACCTCACATCTGGTCTGGTCCGGACTGGAACCAGTGCCTTAGATGCCTCCAGGTTATGGGGCTAGCCTCTTAACCACCACCCCTTTGCTCTTTTATAAAACGAATTTACATTCACCTGCGCGACATTGTTAATGAACTTTATTTTGTCTGTTATACCATGGTGATAGTGTTAAGCTTATTGCAGTGTATGTGGTGATGTGTAGATTCTGGTGACGGATAAGAGGCAGACTGGAAGGAAATCTGTGCTAATTGTATTTTGGCTGTTATTCTCCCGGGCAGCAGGTGGCGCTAAAGCGCCTCAAAGTGGGCGGCTCAACGATGAGGGAAGAAGGCGAGGGGGTGGGGTGAGACAAGAAGTCGTTGTTGATCATCCGAGAGGCTGTCACGGTTATTTTTTTCCCACGTCAGTGGGGCTTTGGAGACACATTACAGGTAAATTTAATGGGGAAAACCGCCCCGGCATTATCCACATGAAATGTGTAGAAAGAATTTCGTCTCGGATTCGGGAGTTGACATAGCTGCCAAACTCTGACTCGCTGTTTCCGTCCGAGGCGTCTGATTTATCGGCACTGAAGCGGAACCGACCTGACGGTTAATAAATGCCTGATTCGGTGTCGCTGAGGCTAAATGTCAAAGAAACGTCTTTTTAACAGCAAACTGTAGCGCAAACGATAAAATATATATGAATGAATAAACATGCCTTTCTTACAGATGTTTGAGTATAGCAGATTAGACGTGAGCTGTTAATGAAAGCATGCATTTATTCGTTGTATCTACTTCCTTATCGATGGTGAATGGCTCAGACGTATGTGCAGCAAGGGTCTTGTTTGACTTATGGCCGTCAGCGGTGAGGACGTGCTCAGGAGCCCGTTTCCATAGTTTCCTGTCTCCTTGGCTGTGATATCGGTGCTGAGAGCTCACTCCCACCTCCTTGTTGATGACTCACCCTCTAGATGGGAGACGGCAGCTTCCAGGCTTGCATAAGCAGAGCTGCTGGGGCTCCAGCAGGACCCGCTCGGAGCCACCAGACTAGACACACAGCATATGTGAGGGGATAAAGAGACTCAAAATGTGTAATTGGGTGGAGTCTATACATGCTAATCCCATGATGTTCAGTGTTCTTCACGTTTGGACTCGTCGCAGACGAGCCTGCTGCTGTGTGATTGCCATGTGTAGTTTTGGTTGGATGCACCAGACTAATTCTAAATCCTAACTAAACCCCAATCATTGTGTGTCACTAACTAACCTGTAGCAGCCTGGTCAGTGTGGCCACCTGCTGCCCAGAAACGCTTTTATTCTGACATCTCTCAGGCGCGCGGGCTGTGGAGAGCTGCACTGGTGTCCTCCACACACACACACACACACACACTCTTGTGGCTCCTGAGTGCTGTCAGAGAGCCTTTTCCACACGAGCTGCCTCAATCGGAAGACGCTGTGTGTGTCAGCGCGGATGTGAAGGCAGGAGGGATGTTTACACTGGTGATGACGGGAGGGAGGCCGGCTGAACCAAACGGGCTGCTCTCGCTCCAGCTTGGCTCTGCCTCCGGCCCTGTTCTGTTTAGCTTGAATAGATATTTGCTGAAAGGTTGCAGCCTTCTCGTCTCTGGGGTGGGGGAGAGGAACAGTTTCACCGTAATAGTCCAACGTTAGTGGAACTGTGGAAGCTCTGCTCCTCATAAGTGTCTGAGTAGAGCAGTATTTCTGCGTTTGTCATCCAATCCCTGAGCCAGGGGGTGAGATAAAGGAGAACAGGTGGGTCTGGCTCTACTTCGGCTGTTTCGGCCTTTGCCCTTTTGCAGAACTCAACTTCTTTGGTCTTTGTCCTTCAGCACATGTGAGTTTTCCTTCTTGAGCATTGTGGCGCTTGGGTGCCTTGCTCAAAGGGACCTGGGCGCTGCTCTGAATCTGTGCCAGCCCAGCAGCCGGCACGGCCCACCAGGCCAATCATCCCTCCTTACCTGCTGTTTTTCCTGTTGCTTTCCGACCCGTTTGTCCTGCCTGCCGGAGCAGCCGTCCGAATCAGACATGGTGGAGCTTCCTGGGGCCTGTCTGGTCCTGTTGACGGTCCTGGTCCTCAGCAGCAGCCTGGAGACGCCCTACTCGGCCTCTGCCTCCAGAAGGTAAGAGCAACACCGAGCTGCCTGCTCTCACACTTCTGTGCTGCTGGATCCTAACCACCGCACGCCGGCGGGGACAGCTTTCCTCGCCTAGCTGCATGCTGGCCTGTTTGAGTTTGGGCTAATTTAGTGTTTAATTGACGCGTCTCCTTTTACACTTGTTCCTCACTTCTGATGTCAAGCTTTGTTGATCCCAGGATTATCTTGGGATTATTTGAATCATCCGCTGGGGGAGACTCACACTCTCTCCTCCCAGACCTTTGAATGAAAACATTGTTGACATGATGACGTCATTCTTCTAGCTCACCTTTGTGTTCCATCCTGAACCCACAGCTTCTAACAGAACTCTCGCACGCACGCACACGCACGCGCACACACACACGCGCTTCTCCAGCCGGGTGTGTAAATGTTTGAACAGGGAGGCTGTCGTCGCCCCTCCACAGCGCTGCTGTTATTTTTACAGCCTCTACAAAGCACACACACGTTACTGATTTATTTTCCCTTTTTTTAAATGTCCTGGTCCTCTGCCAGGTCTCGGGAGAATGTTTCACCAGATCCTGGCGAGTGTGCGTCAGGGGTCAGACCTCAGCAGCTCTTCTCGTCCTCCAACTTCTCCATGGACATCCGGATGCCCGGGGTCACCCCAGCGGTGGTCAGTGTTCCTCTGGAACGTGGTTTTGTCATTAACTAGCACATCCGCGCTGCGGCTACGCTGGCGTTTACCGCTGCTGTGACGACTCCTTCTTTCCACTGTTGAATCTTGCAGTCGGACAACTACCTGTGCGTCTCTCACCCTGTGCCGAGCAGTCGAGACTCGTACATCGGTGAGAACCTCACACTGATTTTTAGTGGATTATCAGGCCTCTGTTACCACACTGATGGTCCTCCCCACCAGGAATGAAGCTTTAAACCAGTCTGACCTCTTCCTCTTTAGGAAAGGGCCTCATTGGACTTTTCTCTGGGCTCACAAGTGTTTGTTGACCCAGTAAATGAGTTTGGCAGCTAAGCTGACCTTTAGCATGTGCAGCTGGAAATATCCGAGCAGCTGGAAGAGGCTTGGTGTTAGGACCAGCAGGAGAGAGAACAGAATCACTCTTCCCTCAGACTTGTAGCCTGCTCCAGAGGACCTGGAGGGTGGACATGTGTCCCCTCCAGCTCTTCCCACTGTTAGTAGGGGTGTATTCCCCCTGGTGGGCTTCTCTAAAAGACGGGTAGGTTTGCGCTGGAGTGCCAGACTGGAGTGCTTGTTACTGGTATGGAAGGTCTGCTAGCTGGCCTTCACCGAGGCAAACAAACAGCTAAAAGCCCCCGCTAGGGCTGCAGGGTCCACCACTTCCTGGTGTGCACCCTGGCTTGGACGTGGACCTGTGTTTCAGTGATGGGTAACCACCCACTCTTGTCCTTCCACAGTGGACTTCCTGCCTCACGCCAACATGGACACCGTCCATCACATGCTGCTGTTTGGCTGCCGGAAGCCTTCCTCCGCCAGCGCTTACTGGTAAGCACCTTCACGTGTGGAGCATCTTCTGCTGAGGCTCTCCTGAGTCTGGGGGCGGAGCTTCTGCAGCGCTGTCAGCGGGGAGGTTGTATTGCTAATGCATGTTTCCATCAGGACTTGAGCGTTAACTGCGTCCTTGCCCTCTCCAGGGACTGCGGTGGTGCCGCAGGCGTGTGCGAGGATCAGTCTTCCATCATGTATGCTTGGGGTCGAAACGCTCCCTCAACCAAACTACCCAGAGGTATTCACTCACTGCTGCTGGCGGAACGCTCCGTTCCTTGTTGCTGCCTTTCAGGACAACCTTCTCAGACGTGAAGCTTTGTGGAGCCTGGAGTCAATACCCCAGAAGTTTAGCCTTTTTAGCCTTCCATTCACCTTCGCGTACAGATCCTTCTTGAAGCTTCCACTTCCCTCCATCACCGAGATGTTCCTCCACCCTGATCAGAATCCAGCTGTGGCAAAGTTGGCTGAGCGGCTGATCTCTGAGCTCCACCAGCTGATGAGACCAGGGAAAACCCAAGCCTGAGGTCAGAAGATCCTCCTCCAGGACCAGATGGAGGCCCAGATCTGGAGAAGACCACAGGAACCTTCCTCCCAAGAGCTCAGTGGCCTCCATCAGTCTGGAATCTGGACAAGGAAGCCACCTGGTTCCCACCCAGTCTGACAGAGCTGCCCTAGCTGCTTCTCCAAAGTCCAGAGTCGTGAAAACGTTTTCAGTTTGTTGTTCTGGGGTGTTGAGGAGAAGGTGCTTTAGATGTTTGAGGCTGAAGCAGGCAGAAGTGAGCGAGTGAAAACCTCCTGTCTGCATCTAAACTCTTCCTCATTCTGCTTCTCTCTTCAGATGTTGGCTTTTTAGTCGGGAAAACCTCAAAAATGCCTTATTTGGTTCTGCAGATTCATTATGGAGATGTCAAAGCTTTCAGAGGTGAGTCCTCGCGCCTCCACCCTGACTGGGCCAGCGCAGATGTGACGAGTTTGCTTCTGTTCTGCAGATCACCACAGGGATTGCTCAGGAGTCACCTTAACCATGACCTTCAGCCCGTGAGTATCCCCTTCTGAGAGTGGCCTTCAGCCTCAGCAGGGTTCTCCAGGAAAGCTGGCTGGCTGGCTGGGGGGGCTCTTCTGGGCTGTTTGTGGGCTGTAACCTTCTTTGGTGGTCCCATGAGGAGGAGTTGGTTTCCCTGTTTGCTTTTAACCTTCTGCTGTAGCTCCACTGTGAGTCCTCCTCTTGTGCTAGCTCCACCAGGACCCAGCAGCTCCTGTGCTAATCCCCCGTCCCGTTTGTGGAGTTACAGTATCCACGAGGACAAACGGCGTCCTCTCCTTGATGGATGAAAACGAGCCTGGCTCCTCAGCCGGTCTGCATTTAACTATCCAAACTGAACTAGGCCCATGTTGTTCAGCTCCAGGAGATGAAGTCAATATTTGATCAGCTGATAGCGGACTCTGTGCTAACAGCCGCTCGCAGAAGCCTTTGAGCCTTTCCCTCCGTCAGAACTAATGGGCCCGGTATTTCTTTGCACCAACACCTCTGACTCCGTGGCTTCAGATTTGCTTTTGCGCTTCTGTTGGCTCTGCTCCACGGTGTGTGTGTGTGTGTGTGTGTGTGTGTGTGTGTGTGTGTGTGTGTGTGTGTGTGTGTGTGGGGGTGGGTGCATGGAACCTGCGCTTCAGCACGTCCACTTCTCCAGTCCACTCTGCTGGAGCTTGAGTGATTCTATGTGAATATATTCTTTGTGAATAAGGCTCAGCAAATGTCTAAAAGCCTTCTCTGATTGTCTTTCCAGGCAGCCGTTCATTGCTGGAATATACCTGCTCATGTCTTACAACACAGTTATCCCACCAGGAAAAAAAGGTGTGCTTGCTTTTCCTGTTCTCGCCTTCACTGATATTTACTTTCTATTTTCTACGCGCGTTCATGGTTCATCTAGGTGAGAGGTTGGAACCATGATACTGATGGTAGGAGTCATCTCTGGGAGGGGCTTCTAATCAGTTTAAATGCAGGGGTCAAGTTCAGGCACGTGTGTGTGTGCACGTCTGACTGATCTGTTATATTCTCCAGTGTTTGAGTCTGTCCCTCTCTCATTCGGATTCCTTCTCTTTGCAGTCACAAATGCAGACGTTGCCTGTGGCTACAGGTCGTACCCCATCTATCCGTTTGCCTTCAGGACACACACACACCACCTGGGTGAGTCCTTTCAGAGCTCCGCCTGTTGCACCCTCAGAGTGCATGAATGGACTCTTCCTGTTGCAGGCAAAGTGGTCAGCGGCTACAGAGTCCGGGACGGGGAGTGGACCTTGATCGGAAGACAGTCTCCCCAGCTTCCACAGGTTTGTTTATCACTCGTCCGGATCCAGAGGGTCTTTAGCTTTGGCTAGCTAGTGCTCGTTAGCTGCCTCCAGAGGGCCTGGAGTCAGACTGGTTCAGCTCTGGTGTGCACCAGCCTGTGTGATCACATGTTCCTCTCCTCACCGCCAGGCATTCTATGCGACCAACAAGGATGTGAACCTGAAGTATGGTGACACCGTTGCAGCCAGATGTATGTTTACGGGTGAGAACATGACCACCAAGACGTACATAGGGTGAGTATTCTCCAGCCTTTACTCAGCTGCTCGGCGCTCTGGGAGCTGTTTTCGGTGTCACCGGCTCCGTTTGCAGCCCTCCAGTCTGCAGCCAGTCTCTCTCGTCTGCAGTTCCACCGCCAATGACGAGATGTGCAACTTCTATATAATGTACTACATGGACAGAAGACACGCCGTTCCCTTCATGAGCTGTATGGACCCTGGTCCCAAACAGCTTTTCCAGCATATTCCAGCTGAGGCCAACGTTCCCATCCCCGTCAGTCCAGACAACATGCACGCTGGTCACATGATGCACTCGGCTCACATGTCAGGTACAAAGATCATCTGTTGCTTCCTGGAGCAGAGAGAGAAAAGGCGTCAGGTCTTTGTCCACGTCTGCCACCTTAATGCAACTTTACCTCTGTGTCCCCCTGAAGGCCATCAGGACAAACCCCCGTTTGGAACAAACACAGAGCAGCTGGATCAGGGTGAGAGTCCCATCAGACACAAGTCAGACCCAGATTTTCCCTGCTGGGTGCCTCCCAGCTTCAGGATGACGCCTTTGATGCACACACACACTAAAGCAGATAGACGCCGAAACAGAGCAGTGGCTCCTCGAGGCTGCTGAGTCCTGTCTCACTATCAGCCCTTTCTAAAGTCCCTGTAGGTGGTAAGAGACTGAGAGTGTGTGAGGGGAGGGTGTTACTGTGAGAGCACACCTGACCCCGGGTTTCCACCGGAGGCGTCTGGACGGACGGAGACCGCCGCAACAATCCAGCACCATCCAGCGCGTGTGGGACAGGAAGTCGGGTGCGAAGAGAGAATAAAACATCCAGGAAATTGTCAAAATAAAAGCTCCCGTGTTTAGAGCCATCTTTTTCTGAAAACCAAATCGCGTAGGACCGGGCGAGATTAGCACTTTGTAGTTTTTAAAGGAGCCACAGAAGAAGATGCTCTTTGTTCCCAGAGGAGTAAAATTCCCTTTTCTTCAGATGTTGGTGACTCTACCGTGACAAATTCAATTGTTTCCTAAAATGTGTAACATCAATTTATTTCTTGTAAAGTCGGGTTAATCGTAGATCTGCTGCAAACAATAAGCTAACTTGTGATGTAGTTTCACACACCCACAAACAGGAGATAAAACGACCCAAGAAAAAGATGATTCACACATGTAATAACGTTAAAACCCATCGCTCTAAAACGGGACCTTTTACTTTGACAAATTCCCGGATGGTTTTTTTTTTTCCTCACACCCAACTTCCTGTGCCGCACGCGATGCCTTGTGCTAGCTTGTTGCAACGTGCGCTGTCCGTCCAAAATAAAAGCCGTGCGTATTTTTGCGGAGGGCGACTTGAGTCTCCAGCCCGGCCGTGGGCGGAGCCTCAGCCCGTGGAAACTGACGCACTGACTTGACTGGAATCTAATCAGGACGGATAAAGGCGCAGCGCCTCCGGTGGGAACGGGGGGTTACTGCTTCTGACTCACAAAGGTCAGAACTTCAAGTATGCGTCCTGGTGCGTACTTTAACCCACAACTCCAAGCCACACTGAGCCGTGCAGCGCCGTGGATCTGGAGCAATCAACATGGCGTACCCTGACCCACTGGAGGTGTCGGTGAAACCCCACGCTGCAGAGCTAGCTCACTTGTGTGTTTTGTGACCCCAGCTCTGCCCAAACTTGAAAAACTGCTTGATGCAAAGGACAGGAATAGATTAGGGACTGGAATAGGATGATCACCTTGAGAAGGAACAGAACAAACATGCACTGTTTTGGGTCCAATTTGCATGCGTAACTTGATCGTACATTAGTTAGGTAATAGCCAATAATGAGTAGATAATGCAGTCATCCGAATATACAAGTTGGGAATAAACACTACCGATAGAACAAGTATCGCTACCAATAGAGAACAGGACCGTGCACCCATTAGGTCATACAGTCAACGGGTGGTACACCCAGCAGGAGTCAGGTAATTCATCTGAAACATTGAAACAGGAACAGGGGAATGAACGCTCACTCGCTTGGCTAATCTCAAACATTTAAAGTTGCTTCCCACCACTAGCATCTTGTGGTTGATCAGGAGCTGCGGTTGTGAAATTTGGAGGGCAGGTACAGTATGTTGCCTTACATCAAACCTCCTTGCCCTTTGATTATGAAACATCAAATGATCCTTTGAACTCATTGTTGATCTGTCCAATTGAGCTACGGCGTCTTTGATCTTCTGAATTTTGGCTTTTGAGGCAACAGTCCCAAACCAAACAAGAAGAACATGAAGTGCTCCTGCTGCCTCCAGCACATGTAATCCAAATCCGTAGAGTAGCTGGAAGGATGGTTAGCAGCAAACACTCGGGCGATTTTACTCCGCGTTGTCTTCTCCTTCCGGTTTGTAGGAAGGATGTGTGCTGTCGTATAGAATTTCCACTTTTTTTTTATCATTTTATCACATTTGCACTTTCAGTTTTTCCTCGTCCATCCTCCCTCACAACTTCTTTTATAACTTGTGCAACAGGATGTGATAAGTTTCCATTCCGTACTCTCGTTTGTGTTGTTTGAAAATCTACCAGGTGTAAAAGTTTACTGTTTGGTGCTATCTGAGCAACGTAGATTGACGCTTCGTGGAGACGCAGTCGCTGAAAAATAGAACCGGAGCGAACCTGTGGCGCAGTAGAGCGCCACTGCACTTATGGGACGCTCCAGAGACGGCGGGAAGAGCTGGGAATCTTCATCCATACCCTGTCCTGCAAGCTTGCACTGTTCCTGTACTATCTTCGTAGAAGGGTTAGGGGTAGCCTCCCTGTCTGGAGCACGTCTTCCTAAAAGAGTCCAGGTTGCGCAGACTCGTTTGTTGGGACCTTCACTGGAAGGTTTGCAGCAACAGACTTCACCAGTGTTCAGCCTGAATATTAAATCTACGTCCTAAAGCAGTGCACACTGCTCCAAGTTCAGAGGACGAGTGTGTTGGTGGGTGTGTGGAATCGTTTCTAGTTTTATCAAAGGCTCCATAGGTTTAACCGCTAATCTGGGGTGGGGGGGGTTCTTGTAAATTCACATTCTCATCACGTCCATGACAAATTCACCTGGGTGACACATTTACACGTGTATTTTATCCACATGAAATGTGAATTAGTGGATTGTTTATTTGTCTTTTTATGGAGTTTTCCATTAAGCTGAACTTGATGGTGGTGAATTTAAATGAAAACGACAGCACATCAAAACTAAGATAAAAGCTAATTTAGATCACATAACAAGTGTGTTCCTCCCTCACACACACAGCTCAGCTGGGCAGCTCCATCCTCTCCCTGTTTTATTTACATTTTTCCTTTTCCTCAGTTTTCTTTCTCCTTTTTCTCTTCTTTCTCCTTTCATCTTTTTTCAGCATTATATTTAAAATCATCAATTTTTCAGTTTGAGTCTCGTCTGTCTCCTTCGTAAGTCTTTATTCATCCCAAAAGAATACAGCTACCGGAAGCTAACCTCTGGGAGTCAGTGTCCATCTACCCCTGACTGCAACACCACCACCATTAACATCAACACCACCACCAACATAAACACCACCAACACTGTTTACACCAGCAAACACCATTAACAACACCACCTCACCACCAACACCATTAACACCAACACCATTAACACCAACATAAACAGCATTAACAACACCAACGTCAACACCATTAACAACCCCAACAACATTAACATCACCATTAACAAATCCAAAGTCAACACCAACACCATTAACGACACCACCTCACCACCACCGCCATTAACACCAACAACAGACACCAACATTTACAACGGCAACACCATTAACACCAACATCAACATAACCATTAACAACATTAACACCACCAACACCATTAACAAAACCAACGTCAACACCAACACTATTAACAAAACCAACGTCATTAACACCACCTCACCACCACCATTAACAACAACAGACACCAACATCTACAACAGCAATACCTACATTAACATCAACATAAACACCATTAACAACACCACCAACACCATTAACATTAACAACAACACCACCATTAACAAAACCAACGTCAACACCAACACCATTAACAAAACCAACGTCAACACCAACAACACCATTAACACCAACAACACCATTACACCAACATTAACACCAACATTAACACCAACATAAACACCATTAAAAACACCAACGTCAACACCAACATTAACACCACCAACACCATTAACATCAACACCATTAACAAAACCAAAATCAGCACCATTAACAACACCGTCAACACCAACAATACCATTAACAACACCAACATCAACACCAACAAAACCATTAACAACACCATCATTAACGACACCACCTCACCACCAACACCATTAACACCAACATTAACACCATTAACAAAACCACCTACACCACCACCATTAACACTAACAACACCACCACCATTAACAACACCAATAACACCAGCACCACCATCTTTTTTTCACAGAGCACATTTTAACAAGCAGGCTTTCAAGGCCCTTCAGACAGAAAAACACGGCATCATATCAACATGTAGAACAACTAAAAGTTGACGTGATGGAACATGAAGCCTCCTTGATGATGCTCTATCCTATCCTCTTTATCTGTGCAGGTGACCTCTATTCGCTTATTTCCAAGCTGCTAGGCCAGAGCAAAGATCATATTCATAATTACAGATCCAACACTGACTTGATGGCTCGCATTGATAGCTTAATTCAAAAGAAAGACCTGGGATCTCCCAAGGCCAAAGTAGTCTTCCAAACCAGGGAGCATCCTTCTCTGATGAGGGACAGAATCCACAAATTCCATCAGCTCGAGGCCACGGCCGAGCCAGCGCGGAGCAAACTGCTAGCTGAGGGACAAGGTGGGTCCTGACTGCTCTTTCATTGTCAGTGGTGCTGGAATCCTCCTCCAGCTGTGCCATCCATCCTTTTTCGTTCTTGCATGGTGCACTTTTATTGTGCTAGAAAACCCCCGATGACCACACGTGCTTCCATGAGAAACAGCCTCTTCTGCCTGTGTAGAAGCCCCAGAAGCAACATGCAGTTGTGTTTCCTCACTTTCCCTCTTTGCTTTGGTGTCTGCAGTGGCTTTTTGTAGCTGAACTGTTGTTTGAGGTGGAACGTCTTGGTTGTATTTTGCATGGAAACATCCGTTTTTGATTTGATTTGGGTCGATGTCGATCTTCATGCTGAAAGTGGCTTTGTGTGCAGTGCCCCTAAACTCCCTGACGTCAAGCTGGGTGTAGCAGAGATTTCTGTTTTCTTGGTCAAATAAAACACTCCAGAGAAAACACCGAGTATTAGATCATGGTCATGTGTATATACCAGCAAGGTTGTCTGCTCCAGCAGTCCAGGACGTGGGAGCAAGGTTATGGTTTCGCTGTGTGAGGACACGTGGTGGAAGACCAAGTGCTCCTGGGTGGCTGTGGGCCGCTCTGCTAAACCTGTCATGATGTCCACCTGTGGTTAGGGTTGGAGAGGCACATTTCTCTAAAGGTGGCAGTTGCATCCAAATCCAAAATTCAGACCAAAAATGAGATCAAAGGAGCCTTTGATGTCTTAATAATCAAAGGGCACTGATTGATCAGGAGCTGTGATTGCGTCCTTTGAAGGCAGGTATAACTTGGCTACATAACTAATGCAGCATATGGCCTTACATCAAACATCCTTTGATTATTAAAACATCAAATCCTCCTTTGATCTCGTTTTTGATCTGTCGGATCAAATGCACCTTTGAGCTTGTTTTTTTATCTGAATTTTGGATTTTGACGCATCAGTGACTGATGGCCCCAAACAGGAAGTGATTGGGATTATCTAGACAATGATGAAGGTCTTGGAATCTTCCCATACAATGTACGCACACGCACACACACACGCACACGCACACACACACACCTTCCACTTCCCTAGCTTTCCTCTGAGCATGGACTGGCCCCTCCCTCGGAGCGCTAACATGGGGGGTGTGTCTGCTTGTCTCTGGTGCAGACTACCACTTGGAGGAGGTGTCAGCGTGGCCCCAGACGTCTCTCCAGCTGGGCCAGGTGTCGGGACTTGCCTTTGACACTCATTCCAACCTGGTGATTTTCCACAGAGGTGACCGCCGCTGGGGGGCAGAGTAAGTTGAACGGGCTCACGGGGACTATTTGGTGACCTTTCTGATCGGCCTAATAATGAAAATGTACCACACGTTTAGCAACGAGCCTCCTGGAGGTTCATCAAGTGCTCAGAACAGAAGTTAAAGTCCGAAATGGAAAGAATCTACAGAAATGTGTGGAGACGTTAAAAAAGGAACCTTTTTCCAGCTCCTTTAACCTGCAGGGGAGGTACCAGGAGAGGTTCCTGGGACCCATTCAGCAGTCCACTCTTTTAGTTGTGGATCCGGCCAAGGGCTCGGTGCTGAAGGCCTCCGGCAGGAACATGTAAGTTCTGCTGGTGGGGGCGCCGCTGAGCAGGCCCGGCCTCGTCCTCTCATAAGTGTGTGTGCTGCTGCTGCAGGTTTTACTTGCCTCATGGAATAACGGCAGACCAGGATAACAACTACTGGCTGACTGACGTGGCTCTCCACCAGGTACGTGCGCGCTCCGAAGCCCTCACAAACACTGTGCACGTGGCTCCAGAGCTGCGCTACTCTTTCAGGAAGCTGAAGAGTCGCCCCGTTTGCTCCCCAGGTGTTCAAGGTCAGCAGCGAGGGCAGAGACAGAGTCCTGCTGGCTCTCGGCGAGGCTTTCGTCCCAGGAAGCGACAGGAGTCACTTCTGCAAACCCACCGACGTGGCCGTGGACCCCCAGACGGGCAGCGTCTTTGTGTCTGACGGCTACTGCAACGCCCGAATCCTCAAGTTCTCCGCTCAGGGCAAATACCTGGATGAGTGGGGGGCAGGTAGGAGGCGGGAGCTCCTCCCCTGTCGCCTCCTTTCTTGGCTGTTTGTGCTCCAGCGCTGCTCTCTGCACGACGCTCATTTCCAGCTGTCGTTTCTGTCTTCCTGAAGGTGCGTCAGATAGGAGGAGGCGCACGCCCTTCCAGATCCCCCACAGCCTGGCCTTCCTTCCGGACAGACGGGAGCTGTGCGTGGCCGACCGGGAGAACGGACGCATCCAGTGCTTTCTCGCCCAGAGCGGAGAGTTTGTGAAGGAGATCAAGAAAGAGGAGTTTGGAGGGAAAGTGTTTGCCATCACCTACAGCCCTGTGGGAGGTGAGCACGCAGCCTCCGTCAGGCCCTCCTGGCGCACTCAGGCCACAACTGATCCTGAAGTGTGCATCGCTGTTGACTCTAAGTGCGTGTGTGTGTGTGTGTGTGTGTGTGTGTGTGTGTGTAGGTGGTTTGATCTTCGCAGTCAATGGCGTCTCTCCACGCCTCTCGGCTCCGCTCAGAGGGTTTGTCATCGATTATTCAACCAAGAATATCCTGGATACTTTCCACCCAGAAAGAAAGGTACACACACACACACACACACACACACTCATGCAGATGCTGTACTCTGTTTTTCCTCCACCTGCAGGAGTTTCAGATGCCTCATGACCTAGTGGAAAGCAAGGACGGCGTCTTCGTGGGGGACGTGGGCAGCAGACTGGTCTTCAAGTTCACCTCGGAGAGTAAGCCGAGCCGTGACTGGCTGCTCGGGCTGGTGTGTGTGTTCACCACGGCCACACACTCACTGGGCGTTTGCTGACTGTTTCTCTGCTTCTGTTCTCCTCCAGAGTCACATCGTTCCGTCAAGAAAGGAGGAATTGATGTTCAAGAACTTGAACGTGCGTCAAGTCGGGTTCTGCGGAGACAGGAAGAGACGGGAGGAGGGGGACGTAGCCAGTAGACTGTAATAGTGTGTGTGTGTGTGTGTGGGTGTGTGTGTGTGTGGGTGTGTGGGTGTGCAGAAATGCAGGTGTTTGTGCAAACCGAGGTGAGACCGGAGCCCAACAGAACGGCCGTCGCGGATGAGAAGGCAGCAGCTGTGCAGCCGCAGGCCCCCGACGAAGAAGAGGAAGAAGAGCAGAAAGAAGCCACAGCAGAGAGAGAGAAAACAGCTCTTCCTGTCCTGGTCACCGTCCTGCTGCTCGTCCCGCTGCTGCTCATCGTCTCGGCCGGGCTCTTCATCTGCTGGAGGAGGAACGGTAGGTGTGAGCGGCTCCTGCTCCATTCACGCGTGTGGGCTGGCGTGGAGGTGCCGCTGCCTCAGAGCAGGAGAAGACTGCTGGGCTACACCTTCACACCTTCAGAGGGATGGCGGGACTGGAGGAACTGGGGGGTGGGGGTTACGACCCCACCGACACCAGGCCCGTGTGGCAGGAGCTGCAGCTGATGACAGCACCAAGAGCAGCCGGGTTCAGGTTCTCAGAGGATGTTCTCAGGAGCTGCCTGAAGGCTTTAGATCCACCAGTAGCATCCCAGTAGCATCCCAGTCCCTAGTTCACCACACTGAATGGCTGCATCAGGAGGCATCAGCAACCCCTGATCTTCTGGGACCCTGAGGTGGAGCACTTCAGCTGCTTGAAGCTCCCAGGCGTCCACATCTGTGATGTTCTCACCTGGACGCCCGACATCACCCAGCTGGTCAGGAAGGTTCATCAACAGCTGCACTTCTGAGGAGGTTTGGAACCTCTCAGAGAACAGTCAGCAGCAGCATCATGGAGAGCATCCTGACCAGGATCCTCACCAGCATCCTGACCAGGATCCTCACCAGGATCCTGACCAGCATCCTCACCAGCATCCTGACCAGGATCCTCACCAGCATCCTGACCAGCATCCTGACCAGCATCCTGACCAGCATCCTCACCAGTGGCATCATGGTCTGGTCCTGGAAGAGCTCTGCTGTGGACCACAGGAGAGCCTGCAGCAGCATCAGAGACCCCCACCCCAGCAGACACTCGTTGTTGTTGTTGTTGTTGTTGTTGTTAACCTTTACGCTGCTGCTGTTGTGTTGCAGATCAGGGTGAGCTGAAGTCAGAGTCCGGCCCTGTGGGAGGGATCTTTGGGAAAATACAAGGTAACTGGTTCACGCCCACAGATCTTTGACTGATGATGTCACAGACACCTGTGTCTGGAGCTACTGGTTTCTAAAGATACTGGTTTCTGAAGCTACTGGTGTCTGAAGCTACTGGTGTCTGAAGCTACTGGTCTCTGAAGCTACTGGTCTCTGAAGCTACTGGTGTCTGAAGCTACTGGTCTCTGGAGATACTGGTCTCTGGAGATACTGGTCTCTGAAGATACTGGTCTCTGGAGATACTGGTCTCTGGAGATACTGGTGTCTGACGCTACTGGTGTCTGAAGATACTGGTGTCTGACGCTACTGGTGTCTGAAGCTACTGGTGTCTGACGCTACTGGTGTCTGACGCTACTGGTGTCTGAAGATACTGGTTTGGAAGCAGCAGCTGTGGAACTGGTGTGAGTAAACTGGTTTCTTTTCCAGGGAAAGGCGTGGGCGGGCTGAACCTGGGCAACTTCTTCGTGTCCCACAGAGGTTACACCCGCCAGGGCTTCGACCAGCTGAGCACGGAGGGCAGCGACCAGGAGAGGAACCAGGAGGAGAGCAGTGACTCGGAGTACGAGGAGTACTCCACGCTGCCCCCTCAGGCCTCCTCGTAGAAGCTCGGGCAGAAGCTCAGCTGCCCTACTGGCCAACATGTCTGTAAATGATCTTTTGTGGAGTTTTAACTTATCTGCCAATGTTCATCTTTCTATATTTAAACGTGTATTAAATTATTTGGCCGTTTCTCCAGCGTCTCCTTCCTCTCGCTGACAGGAAGCGGCGCTCTGTTGGCTAGTTTCTGCGCTTACGTGCTAGCGTTAGCTGCTTGGATGGTGACCTGCTGCTAGCGTTAGCTGCTTGGATGGTGACCTGCTGCTCTCTTCAGGTTCCAGAGGTGTGTAAGGCTGCAGGTTGTGTGTTGTCGTCTGACGTCTGATGCTGCTGACGCTAGCTTCACAGAGCTGTGCTGAACCTGCTGCATGGCTTCATTCATCATCTCTCCACCTGAGAAAGCAGATAAGTGCCATTCTCTCTCTTTTCCTTCAAGTGAGCACTTTATTTTGACGAGTGCACCCTCCCACAGGTGGTTCAGGAGCACAGTTTGCTTTTATTCCAGGAACATTTCTCTGATGAGTTTGTGCCTTTTTTAACTTTGACTTTTCTTTCTTTGCCACCTTTCTGCTTAAACTTGGGTCAAACGGCTGCTGATTAGAGGCTTCTCTCACTTTCTCCTCCACGCGAATGATCAATGATGAACTCGTGAATGTTGGTGTGTGTTCACACGCGCTTTAACGCTGTAACCTCCGTGACACTGAAAGGTAGCACCAGTTACACCTTTCACCTCCAGCTCCTGCCGTTAGCTCGTCTTTATTTGGCGCTAAACGCCACATCTGGACAGGTTTGGAAGGTTTGTTCAGCACAGATGGGTGGATGGATGGATGGGTGGGTGTTTGCCTCCAGGCGGGGCAGCAAACACATGACTAGTAGCACCAGGATGTGTCAGCTGATCACCAGCATCTGTGTGACCAGACCTCCTAATCCAGATGTCTCCTCCGTAGTCCCAGACAGCTGCGCTTAATCCGTTCCTTCGCTCCGTGGTTAAAGGTCAACTGGGTCAGATCTTGAGCAGCTAATCGTCTGCACGCGCTGAACGCCAGCCCGTGGACGCCAGGATGAAAAGCGTCTTCATCCACTTTTTCTCTCTCTTCTCTCCTCTTCATCGTGTTTTCTGTTATGGTCTTTTGTATTTCACTCTGGCTCCTGTGCTGCCGATGGAAGTCCTGTTTTTGCTCCCACACCTCGGTTTCTCCATCAGTGGCGTGCCACACACGTGCACACACGTGCATTTCAAAGCAGATGTTTATTGTGAAACACCGGTTATGCTTCAAGAGTACTATTTTCAGTAACTGTTATTTGTGTAATAAAGTGTTTGCAAAGCATCACATGGTCTTATAGCGACTGACTGATTTTTACATTTATGACCTGATTTTTAAAAGATTCTTTTGCCTTTTGGTTGTTTTCTCACATGAAGATGTCAATTTTAAAGGGCGTGAAAATGTACCTGCTTTAGTTACATCAAAATAATACTTTTTACTTTTCACCAGGAAGGTGCTTAAATAGGAAGAAAGGCAGGTCATTTAGCCTGTTTCCTTCATCCAGAAGGAAGCCTGACGTAGATCCAAACATTTCTTCTTCATTCTTAAACTTATCTTCATTCTCATCTTCATCATCACAGCCTGGTTTCTACATGCAACTCTCAGAATGGCCACGAGGTGGCGCCAAACGTTCAAGGGTTCATGTTGCTTTTCACAGATGATTAAAGAGAAACTAAATAGAGAAGGATTCATAAAGGTCTAGAATCAGCTCTTCGGCTGTATCTTTTTTTTCTGTCAATGTGAGGAACAGCTCGTTTTTGTCCAAATCAGCAAAGAAAAGAAAGAAACGCAGTGCTTCTCACCTACACCCAGACGACATCCTCTGCTGAGCTGCTCACTTCCGGACATCTCTTCACTCAGTGCGTTAGTGGAGCACCGTTCTGGTCCTCCGACCACTCAGAGCACAGTCTGCATTCAGCCTTTCACACACAACCATACCCTGGTGGCGGTGTACAGTTTTTTGGGTGCAGACTGAACCAGTGGCATCTATTTACATGAGCCTCTACCACACCAGCGTCAGCTGAGGCTAACACCAAGCCAGAAATAGATCAGTGCCGAAATGCTAAAATAGCCTGATGGGACCAAGATGGAGGAATTATTTAAGTGTTTTTTTTAGAGGAAAATTGTCAACAAATGGGACAGTGGTACCTTTTTTGAAACCATGAAATAACCTATATAACATATATAACTCTGAGGTGATGGAATATGTAAATCTATCAAATTCAGTGGCGCTTTTTCCCCTCATTTGTTTAATTTTCAAAACGATGCAGCTGAGTTTTTATTCTGGTCCTTCCGTGTAAAAATAATTAGGAAAATTTTTCAGATACATTTTAGGGAGTCATTTCAGCACATTTCCTGATTTGTAGAAGAGAGGAAAATATTAACATGTTTATCTTTGGTTTTCTTTGTTTACTTCGTTTCCCAAAACAATAGAATCTCGTGCTGGTCATTTCTGACCGCTAGAGGGCAGAAGCGCGCCAGCCAAGCGATATCCTGTCGGAAATGGCAGAACTGGAGCGGCAGAAGAAGACGAAGAAGAAGAAGAAGAAGAAGAAGATGTTCCGCTGCAGCAACAACAACAACAAGAACAAGAAGCGTGTGTGTCATCATGCATGTAGACTGTAGGAAGGGCGGGCGTGTATGAGCCAAAGGTCTGTATTTAACAAACGCTACACGCTCGATAAGCGCTCATTGCACGGGAGCATTAAAACTCTCTTAAAGTCAGACTTGTAGTTCTGCTGTCAGTCATCCTGCTCAAAACTAGGTTATATCTTCCCCCGGTTCGGGTCACTGTTGACAGCATGGATGTGGTTCTGTTGCCTTGGCCCGGTGCTGCTCCCGGTCCTAGTCTGTCCGTTCAGAGGCGAGAAGAAGCAGATTATCAGTCCGTCAGAGCTCTGAACACATCTCTGACTGGTATTAAGGTCCAGAACATGAAAACATCCACACCCCCACCTTTCTGTCTGCGTGGGCGGGGGGGCACTGGTCCCAGGAGGTCAGGGGTCACTGTGAGCTTCTTTAGAGCTCGGTCCCTGATCGAGCGCCATCTTTCCTGGTCTGTTGCAGCTTAGATCCGATGGTTTCTGTCTTCCACGGTCTGGCGGTGGTTCTGCTGTGCCTCGGCGCGCTGCTCCTCACCAACGTGCTCTTCTACCTGTACCTGGAGGCCCTGCAGGCGTCTGGCTATCGCGTGGCTCCCGCCGCCGCTGGCGGCTGTGAAGCTCGCCACTTTAAAACAGCCACCATGAAGGAGTGCGCCCCCTGGCTGAGCTGTGCGCACATCCGCAGCCAAGTCCGCCAGCTGAAGCTGATTGGTCAAGGCGCCATGAAGCAGGTAGACGGAGAGAAGCCTTTTTAATGTGGAGCTGCTGGTGTAGCTGCTGTTGTTAAGGCTCTATTTCTGTTCTTTTCCTTGTGAATATTCTGATTTCGAACCATCAGCGTAGACCAGGCATGGGCAAACTACGGCCCGGGGGCCATATGCGGACCGCTAAGGTTTTTAATCTGGCCGGCCGAGCGTGGACGGCAAATGTGTGAGTGAGTGAATTGAAAGCCCGTTTTTTCTTCTGAGCAGGTCTACCTGGCGGAGTGGAGAGGTCAGAAGGTGGCTCTGTCCAGACTCATCGCCCTGGATTTCCTGGACGATTTCATCCACGGCTTATCGATGCTCCAGGCCCTGCAGGGCCCCCTGGTGGTGCAGCTGCTGGGCTTCTGCCTTGAAGACAACACTCTGGTCACAGAGTTCCACCCGCTGGGCTCGCTGCTCAACCTGGAAGGCGTCCTCGCCCAGGAGCGCTACCAGCAGCGCAACACCTGGCAGGTGCGGCTGCTGCTGGCTCTGGACTACGTGTCCATCCTGCATTTCCTCCACAGCAGCCCGGCTGGTCGTCGGGTCATGTGTGACTCCAACAGTCTGGAGAAAACGCTCTCTCAGTTCCTGCTGACCAGCGACTTCCACCTGCTGGTCAACGACGTGGAGGCCCTGCCCGAGGTGGACCCCTCCAGAGGCCTGCTGGCCAAGTGTGGCCACCGGGAGCTCACCGGGGACTTTGTGGCCCCGGAACAGCTGTGGCCCCACAGGAACCGGGGCGTGGCCTTCTCAGACCATCTGATGCCGGGATACGACGAGAGGACGGACATCTGGAAGGTCCCTGACGTCACGCGCTTCCTGATTGGTCGGGTTCCCGGAGGAGACTTGGTCCACTTCCACCTGTTTCACGTGTACGAGCGGTGCAAGAGCAGGGACCCCCGGCAGCGCCCGTCCGCTCTGGAGGTGCTGAAGGCCTACAAGTCGGTCTACAGCAGCATCGCCAGAGACGCGCTGTAGGCGCCAACCACACCAGCAGGTCAACGCTGGGGGCGGAGCCACTGGAAGGGTGTCAGCTGACTGGACCCCCAGCTCAGGTCCCTCCGGATTACAGCAGGATTGTTGTTCTGAATAAAGATCCTCCACCTTTGTTTCCGTGCTGCTCTTCAGTCCAGCTGGTTTTTTTTCCATATTTCATCCACAGTTGTGACTCAGACACAGAAGAAACTTTGTTGAGATACTTAGACAACTTTATTTCAGGTCATTTCTTTGAATGTTTTTGAAATTCTTTCTTTCTTTTAAAACCACTGCGGACGTCAGCGTCCTCAGTGTGGCACCAGAAATGCTCTGTTGCCTGGACGAGCACTGGGAGGGCGCAGACGCCCCCCAAGCAGCTCGCCCCCCCACCGAAGGTGACCCAGGTTGACCTTTGACCCGCGGAAGACCAAAGGAACATCAGCAGATGGAGCAGTCCTCGTTGGCGGCTGGCGCCGACTTCCAGTCAGAGTTCGGGAGAGCAACAGATGAGGTGGGAGGAGTCCCAGATGATCAGCGTTGAGCCCCAGGGCCTCCGGGGCCAAGCTGCTGGGAACGATTGGGAAGAAGAAAAGTCCAGAGGAAAACACTCAGGGTTAGGGTTAGTTGTCATCTACAACCTCCTCTCCCTCCCGGAAGGAAGCCGCAGGCCGCTCCCACAACTCCCAGCTAGCACGATGGTTGGAACAATCGGATGAAACGAGGTGCACGTAAACGCAGCACAGCTGTCGACGTCACGGACGTGTTTGAAATCAGGGAGAAAAGCGTCCGAATGGTGATGCTGCAGCGGGATTGGCAGCAGCTGCTGTCACTTAGGCTGCTGCTGCCAATACAGGCGAGCGGTGACCCACTAACACAGATCCGGAGGAGGAGAGCCCGAAGTCGGCGACATGGACCATGACTTCCCCGGAGCTGCGCGACAGCCTGGAGGACAAAGCCGGAGGTAGCGCGCGCGCACACACACACACACACACACACACACACACCGCGGCTCTGCCCAGTCACACACTTTACCGTCGGATTACCAGCAGATATCCCGGGTTCAAGTCGCGTTTCTCCGATCGCTGCGGATGAGGATGAGGAGGCTGCTTGCAGGCTGTTTCAGGCTGGAAACAGCCTGCAAGCAGCCTGGACACGGTCGGCGAACAAAGCCTGAAGTCAGGCTGGAGTTAACCCAGCTGAAAGCCGCGCAATGGCCGCTCCAGGCGGGTCGGGCTCGGGGCGAGCGCCAGCGTCGCGACACGTCGACAGCGGGGTTGTGGGTTCCATTTCCCTGCTGCTCGTGGGTCATTCCAGCAGTTCGCTGCTCTTTCAGGGCGTAGACGGAGCCCACGCTTGGGTGTCATGTGTGGGCAGTGACGTCATCGGCTAAGCAAAGGCGACCATGTCGCGTTAACAACACGCAGCAACATGTTCGCTTCAGTCGCGGCGTTTTCCGCCACGGAAGAGCCGGTGCGACCCTGCGGACGCGCACACAGGCGGCAGGAGCCCACCTTCAGGGCCCCCACACGGCCCGTGATATTCAGGCTTCACAGCTGATCGGACTTTCCAGCTTGGGCCTGACCGAAAACTCGCCAGAGGAGTGGACGCACGGACAAGTGTGAGCGTGGACTTGCAGCCTGGACGCGGTCCTCCGGTCGGTCCCGGTCCCCGGTCCTCAGGGCCTCCCTCTGCTCCTTTGACCCCCGTTCCCACCTGAGCGGCTCGCTCTTGTCTGTGTTTGTCAGGTCTGCCCAGTTTAGATGTGGACGCCAACCTGCTGCGCTTCTCTTGTTACAGCAGCTTTATTTTCTCTGATCACCAACAAGGTAAAAACAACAAAAGAATTCCCCTAAAGGGATGAAGAGCTAAAAAAAGAGAAGCTTAATGCTTCGCTTAAAAGCCTGATACGAAATCAGGTGATTAGACTCATAACAGTAAAGTCACTATTTATTTTCTTAAGCAGGTCGAACACTGTTAACACTTGTTATTACACTATAATAACATGGTATAATGGTATATAAGCTGCGTGGCCCTGCCTGGCTGGCCCCTCACAGATCCATGTGTTTGGACCAGGTTATATTTGGTCTGGAAATGAAGACCAGCGTCTCGTCTTTGCTTTGAAAAGCCATCTGTCTTGTCTTCGCAACAAAATCAAGCAGCTTGATTTCAGATGAAATCTTGGCCCCCCGGCCCTCGGCCAGGGAGCAAGCAGGCTCAGCAGCACCTGTGAGGACGCTGCCCGAGTGTCAGTAAACGCAGCACGGGAGGCCGATGCAGGCCGCTTACTGCTGCTCTCCACCGAGCAAGGCAGCACCGTCATGTGACGTCTCCGGAGAGGTTTGTGTCCGGGTCTGATCTGTGTTTGTTGTGTGTTTTCAGAGTTCCTCGTCTGTAGAAGCGGCGCTCAGCTCCGTGTCTCGCACGCCGTCCCGTCGCACCGTTGAAGCCCCGTCCGCCGTCATAGCATGCAGTCGATCAAACGAGAAGTGGACTCCGGCGGGTCCTACCCCGGAGAAGACGCCCTCGTCCTGGCCGTGGCCCTGCAAGGTCCCAACGCAGACTTCATAGGCCAGAGGGTCTCGGCCGCGCCCTTCAAGGGTAAATCCAGGTGTCGCCGGAAAAGAGAGTTCATCCCGGAGGAGAAGAAGGACACGGTCTACTGGGAGAGGCGTCGCAAGAACAACGAGGCGGCCAAACGCTCCAGGGAGAAGCGCCGCATCAACGACCTGGTGCTGGAGAACAAGCTGATGGCCCTGGGGGAGGAGAACGCCTCGCTGAAGGCCGAGCTGCTGGCCCTCAAGCTCAGGTTCGGCTTGGTGAGCTCTGCTGCGTACGCCCAGGAGATTCACAAGTTCTCCGCCTCCGACACCCTCCGCATGTATCAGGAGCTGGTCCCCGGGGACGGCCAGAGCTCCAGCCGAGACGCGGAGCGTCCGCAGCTCCACAGCGGCAACAGCTTCATCTCGGTCATCAAGCATTCGCCCCACGCCGCCAGCACGGGCAGGAAGGGTTGCACGGCTGCACACATCAAGCAGGAACCGGCGGAGGACGGGAGCAGTCCCTACGAGCTGTACCCGAGCTACCTGCTCAGCCCCGCGTCTGCGGTCTGCGCCAAGCATTCGTCCTTCGCCGTGTCCAACAACTCCCCCCGCAGCTCCGACGACGGCGCCGTAGGCAAGTCCTCGGACGGCGAGGACGAGCAGCAGGTTCCCAAAGGGTTGACGCCCCTCACGGGCGACCCGACCAGCGTCATCGTGTCCACGCACAAGGTGCCAGATGTGGCCTCTGCCGCTTTGCCCCACAAGCTGCGGATCAAAGCCAGAACGCTCCCGATCAAAACGGAAGCGGTGGACCCCGAGTACGAGTGTGTGGGCAGCCAGGAGTTCCCTCTGGGTCCTCTGTGCGAGCAGAACACCAACATCCAGGAGTGGACGCAGCGCGCCGACAGCTGGCTGTCCCCGGGCCTGCTCTTCAACACAGCCGGAGTGGACGGGAGCAAAGCGTCCCGTCCACAGAGCGATGCCCAGCGGTGGCGTGGAGACGCGCCTGCGGACGGCAGAGGCGAGCGCTCCTTAGCGACGGCGTTTTACGCCAAATGATCTCCGCTGGCTTTGCAGTTCTACTGAATTAGCTGTTGCACTGTCGTTTGTACGTCAACACCAGGGGTGGGCAATGATTCAGCCTGAAGGGCCACATTAGGTTGTAGATCTTGGTGAAGGGGCCGGTCAGGTGGTGCAGGAAACCAACCCCCCAATGAGGATCAGAGGTTAGCTAAAAATTCTGCTTGATGGACTATTGACCGAGAAAATATCTATAAACTGGTCCAACTAGAGATGGATGATGCAGCTCCAAATGATGTTTGGCCCCGCCTTCTTGAGAGGACATGTTAGCATGCTAGCTGAAGGGGGGGTCTGAACCTTTTTCTAACCAATCAAGCTGACAACCCTCTTCATTTGGCTTCTGGAGGAATGATTGTGAAGGCTCTGCGGGCCGGATTAACTAGCTCACCGGGCCACATGTGGCCCCCGGGCCTCAGTTTGCCCACCTCTGGTCAACACCAAGGTGAAACACTGCATCCACCCCCCACATTTTAGAAGACTTTGCTGGGTTGAATCTCCTGGCTCAGGTCGGTAGGCTGCTTTCCTGATTGGCTGGAGCCTGGAGCAGAGAGTGCACCTCCACCTTCCCGCTGCTTGTTTTCGTGTCACTCGCTGGAACCCTGCTGTCACGGCGACGCAGGCACTCGCCTCTGTGCTTTTGTTTGGAGATGTCAAGTGTCTCATTTTAAAGGCTGTAAACGGTGAAAAAGTAGCAGGCCAGACGCGGCCCTCATCGAGATCCACGCCTTCATCACATGGTAGAGGTCAGGTTCACGTTTACGAGCGCACCAAAGACGACGTCTCAATCATCCTTACCTTTAGCAGCTATCGGTGGGAACGTTTTTTGTTTTCTTTTAGTATTTTGATTGGTTTCTAGACGTTCCGTGTGTGTGGATATTGCCACTAGTTTCGGTAAAGCTGTTTGTGTGTGACTAGAAAAGAAGCTGCTGCCACGAGCTCATCAGCAGCTTCGGCACTGACGGTTGACGCTAGCTTGTGTGCACATTTGCAGCTTTCCTGCTTTTTAAATCTGCGACATCTGCACTTCCTCCTCCCATCGCCGCTGTTTTCAGTCTGAGATCTCCGCCAGCGGGGCCCACTCTGCCCCAGCTCGGCCTGTTTCCGGAGGGGGGGTCACCTTTTCTCCCATCTGTGTGTGTGTGTGTGTGTGTGTGTGTGTGTGACGGCTGACCGTCTCTGTGTTTGAAGAAAATGGACTTTTGTGTGTGGCTGGGCCGAAGGTCCACCACGCACCTCCGACAGGTGACAGCTGTCCTGAATGTGATTCACCTGCGCCGTTGCTCATGAACATTACCTGATGTTTCTGAGACAGGACAAAGAAGACTTTGCGTTTGTCGGTTTCTGCTCTGTGCTCATACAAACGTCCTCTCGTACTTTTGCTTTACACGGATGATCGCATGTGCTTTATTTTATAGGTTTGTAAACTTTGATTGTTTGGACACCTTTCTAATAATAAAGAAGCTTTTCTGGACACGACTGCTTTTGGTACCGTGAAATGAGTCTGTGATTGTTGTTTTGGTCTGAATGTGCGGCGCTCGCGCGCAGAGGAGCCCTCGCGACAGCTGCGAGGGCCAGTCACGTGGCAGTCACATGACCGGGTTCAAGGGTAACTGCGAGCGGCGCTTCTGCTCCTCGAAATGTCGATCCTCGCGAGCTGCCGGAGCGTGTTGCGGACCTTTCGCGCGCATCCCGCACACGGCGACAGCGCGTGCGGCCTGCACGCGGCGATCGCCTCGGCGTGCGCGAGGCAGCAGCTGTGGACGCGTCACCGCCGAGTTGTGTCGCGAGGGCTGAGTTCCGAGTCCAAGGACGAGCTGCGCGTCCGGTACCTGGACGGACGAGACTCCGGTGAGCGTCGTTTCTGTTTTTGCACCACCCACTGATCAAATATGGCTAACCCTCCCGTCATAACCAGCTGGGGGAACGTGCACGTTAAAGTAAAGCGGAGCCCCACCCCCACGGTGGGGCACGGTGACGTCATCCCAAACGAACCTATCCTCGCACGCCGTCCTTCTGACTCTAAGTCAACCCAGTACTTTGACTAACGCCACACGGTCGCTTCTGTGCACAGGTACATTTAGTGACCCTAGTGTGTCTGGAGGTCGCAAGCATGCGCGCGGATGACGCGCGTCCCACTGCGGTTGCTCCGAGTCACGCAAAATCCGTCCAAGAACCGCACGTTTCACGTCCTGCTCAGGCTACCAACCAAGGCAGAGTCCCCAGACTGCGCAACGTCTGTTAAATGCACAGTTTGAGACAACGTTCTGGTGGTAGTTAGTCTTGGTGGTAGGTAGTCTTGGTGGTAGGTAGTCTTGGTTGTAGTTAGTCTTGGTTGTAGGTAGTCTTGGTGGTAGTTAGTCTTGGTTGTAGGTAGTCTTGGTGGTAGTTAGTCTTGGTGGTAGTTAGTCTTGGTTGTAGGTAGTCTTGGTGGTAGGTAGTCTTGGTTGTAGGTAGCCTTGGTGGTAGGTAGCCTTGGTTGTAGGTAGTCTTGGTGGTAGTTAGTCCTGGTTGTAGGTAGTCTTGGTGGTAGTTAGTCTTGGTGGTAGTTAGTCTTGGTTGTAGGTAGTCTTGGTTGTAGGTAGTCTTGGTTGTAGTTTCAGTACTTTTACAACTGACTGCACCGTTTCGTGTGTTATTGTGTAGCTGGATGAAGACAGCAGAGCTACAAAGAGGCGGCCTGTGACTGCTTGACTGCTTCCAGGCTCTGGCGGTCGCTGGGCGCCACCATCACGCCGGCTTTGGCTCTGCGACGCTAACCCGCGCCTTGCTTGTGTTTCAGGGATCGTGGTTGTCGGGATAAATCGACCCAAAGCCAAAAATGCCATCAGCAGAAACCTGGTCAAACTGGTACGTAGCGTTTGGGTTGGGGGGTCCTCGATGAGGCCCAGCTGTGGTGCACACGCTGGTGGGCAGGGTGACCGTGGGGCCGGGGATCTGAAAGTCAGCTCCTGATTTGCAACTGTTACCATCTACACACACTTCCAGATGTTTGAGGCTTTGCAGGACATCAGGAAGAACAACGCGGTGCGCAGCGTCATCTTCTGCAGCGTGGTTCCTGGGGTCTTCTGTGCAGGTTGGTCACGTCTGAGCGGCTCAGCCTCCGTGGAGAGACGGATAAATGGATGGTTGTGTGGTTGCAGGCGCAGACCTGAAGGAGCGAGCCAAGATGCAGCCGAGTGAGGTGGGACCGTTTGTGTCTAAGGCCAGAGCCCTCATCTCAGAGATAGGTGGGTCAGGAACCAGTCATCTCACATAGGTGGGTCAGGAAACCAGTCATCTCAGAGATGGGTGGGTCCAGAACCAGTCTCTCACGCTAGGTGGGTCAGGAGCAGTCATCTCAGAACTAGGTGGGTCAAGACAGTCATCTCAGAGATAGGTGGGTCAGGAACCAGTCACATCACAGATAGGTGGGTCAGGAACCAGTCATCTCAGAATGAGTGGGTCAGGAACCAGTCACATCACAGATAGGTGAATTCAGGAGACAGTCATCTACATAGGTGGTCAGGGAACCAGTCATCTCAGAGATAGGTGGGTCAGGAACCAGGTCACATCACAGATAGGTGGGTCAGAGACTAGTCATCTCACCTGGGTGGAGTCAGGGAACCAGTCATCTCAGAGATAGGTGGGTCAGAGGAACCAGTCTCATCTCAGAGATAGGTGGGTCAGGAACCAGTCACCTCACGCATAGGTGGGTCAGGAACCAGTCATCACAGATAGGTGGGTCAGGAGACAGTCACCTCCAGAGACAGGTGGGTCAGGAACCAGTCACGTCAGAGACAGGTGGGTCAGGAACCAGTCACGTCAGAGATAGGTGGGTCACGAACCAGTCACCTCAGAGACAGGTGGGTCAGGAACCAGTCACCTCAGAGACAGGTGGGTCAGAGACCCGGTCACCTCAGAGATAGGTGGGTCGGAACCAGTCACCTCAGAGACACAGGTGGGTCAGGAACCAGTCACATCACAGATAGGTGGGTCCAGGAATTGATCACCTCAGAGACAGGTGGGTCAGGAACCAGTCACATCACAGATAGGTGGGTCAGGAACCAGTCACATCACATAGGTGGGTCAGGAACCAGTCGCCTCACATAGGTGGGTCAGGGATGCACCCATCTGCTCAGCCAGTGTACATCCACCAATCAGCCAGTCTGATCCCACCAGTCAGCCAGTGTGTCCTCCCAGGACCCCCGGGCTGTGCTGGAGCTCAGGTTCTCTCTCACCTGCTCAGGTAACCTGCCCATGCCGACCATCGCCGCCATCGACGGCTCTGCTCTGGGAGGAGGCCTGGAGATGGCTCTGTCATGTGACATCAGGATCGCCTGTAAGACGCAGCCACACCCATCCGTCACCATGGAAACGTGTTTCCTGGACAGTCTGTACAGCCGACAAACAGGCCGTTTATAAAGGCCACTCAGCTGTAATAACAGCTGATTATCTCCTCATTCATTGGTTCCTCTGGGATTAGCGTCCAGTCAGAGAGCATGCTAACGACGGCGCCCTCGCTAACAGCTTTTATTACTGGGGGACATTTGGAGGAAGATGAAAGTAGAACCTTTGACAGGACGACTGAGAGCAGTAATAAACGGGTGTTATTACACAGGAGAGCAGCAGGAGGCGCTCAGGAGTAACTTCTGCTTTCTGCTCCACCAGCCGACTCTGCGAAGATGGGACTGGTGGAGACCAAGCTGGCCATCATCCCTGGAGCAGGTGAGCCTGGCCCGCTGCTGGCCCCCCCCCAAGGTGCTTCACCCCGCCCCCCCAAGGTGCCACGGTCTCCTTTGATCTGGTGTTCAGATGGTTCCACAGTCTCCTTTGATCAGGTTTTCAGATGGTTCCACGGTCTCCTTTGATCAGGTTTTCAGATGGTTCCACGGTCTCCTTTGATCAGGTTCCACGGTCTCCCTTGATCTGGTTTTCAGATGGTTCCACGGTCTCTTTTGATCAGGTTCCACGGTCTCCTTTGATCTGGTGTTCAGATGGTTCCACGGTCTCCTTGTAGCCAGAGGACAGCGTTGGTTCTTCTAATTGCGTAGTCCAGTGGCGTGACTCTGGCGTCCGCGTTCCCCTCAGACTCCTCCCCTTTACTGTGCAGGTGGTACCCAGCGCCTCCCCAGGCTCATCAACACCTCGCTAGCCAAGGAGCTCATCTTCGCGGCGCGGGTGGTGGATGGAGGCCAGGCGTCCCGTCTGGGGCTGGTCAGTCACGCCGTGGAGCAGAACGCTAGCGGAGATGCTGCCTACCAGCGCGCTCTTGAGCTAGCCCGCGAGATCAACCCTCAGGTCAGTCCGCCGCCTCCTCCCCAGGCTGGGACTGGTTTTCCACAGCCTTTGATAAAGCGCCGCTCTTGGGTTCAGGGTCCGATCGCGGTGCGGATGGCGAAGCTGGCCATCAACCAGGGCATGGAGGTGAGTCCCAGGCTAGCGCCAGGTTGTCTGTGACTCCTCCACTCACGCCATCTCCTCCTTTCAGGTGGATTTATCCACAGGTCTGGCAATAGAGGAGGCGTGCTACGCTCAGGTGGGCCATACCTGACACACCTGTGTGTGTGTGTGTGTGTGTGTGTGTGTGTGTGTGTGTGTGTGTATAGCACGTGTGCAGCAGGAACCGTCCCACAGCAACCTGCTCTGCTCGTGTTCAGGTGATCCCCACCAAGGACCGTCTGGAGGGTTTGGCTGCTTTCAAGGAAAAGAGACTTCCTCATTACAAAGGGGAGTGAGACGCTCGTCCTCCCACAATCCGTCGCTCCGAAGCCCACGGAGGCCTGGATTGGTCCCAGCCCGGCGCCGTCTGTACCTCCATCACTTCCTGGCTGATCCAGCCGACAACAACAGTCACGCAGAAACAAGCAGTTGTGTGAAAACTCATCTGGACTCGCCGGAACGAGGGAGCAGGACGAGAAGATGGGCTGATCATGATCGTTTGCTGAATGTCTGAGTAAAAGTCTGAAACATCGAAGGTGGTGTAACTTGTGTGGCTTTTAATAACCACGTCAGCCGCGTGGGCCGCGTAGAAGCGGCTCCTCCAACCGCCTGAAGGTTCCTGCTCCAAGCAGACGCGCCTCAACCTGGTGGAAACGCTAACCCCAACCCGAGCTTAACCCAAGAGCTCCACCCTTTCCTCCATCTGCTCGTTAGACTGGAAGCGGTGGGACCAGCAGAGACAGAAGGTGGTGACAACGGCCTGGTCTGGGTGCGTGTGCGGATGTGAGGTGGAGGCCTGCGCTGCAGACGGTTGCAGCGCTGGGCAGAGGCCTGCGGTTGCTCGCCGCTCCTGTGGCTTCGTGCTGCTGCCACCAGGCTGAACACCCCCACTGTGGCTGGCCCCTTTCCGGCAGATGTCCCAGCACCGAGCCGAGGGGAATCCCACCACAAGTCAGGGTTGCGTAAAGAAAGTTGAGCTCCCCCAGACCGGAGGGCCCCAGTGGCCCTGCTCACCTCATCTGAGCCTGAGCTGCTGCCTGGTGGAGGGGCCGGTCCTCAGCAGGCCGGGGAGGAGCTGAGGGGCCACGGACAGTCTGGACACACACACACCGCAACACACACCTCAGCAACACACACCTCAGCAACACACACCTCAGCAACACACCTCAGCAACACACCGCAACACACACCTCAGCAACACACCGCAACACACACCTCAGCAACACACACACCAGAGCAACACACCTCAGCAACACACCGCAACACACACCTCAGCACACACACCTCAGCAACACACCGCAACACACACCTCAGCACACACACCTCAGCACACACACCACAACACACACCGCAACAACAGCTACAGTCTGACAACACACACCTGTTCCCAACCTGTTCCTGTTCTCCACCTGTTCCTGTTCCCAACCTGTTCCTGTTCTCCACCTGTTCCTGTTCTCCACCTGTTCCTGTTCCCAACCTGTTCCTGTTCTCCACCTGTTCCTGTTCTCCACCTTCCGAGACGAGAGCACGTCCCTGAAGACCACAGACTTGAGGGACACAGTGGGGACGCGGCTGTTGAACGTGGGATCCTGTGACTTGAGCAGTGGTTGTAGCTGCTGACATGAAGGGCGGATGTCTCTGCTGGAGACGGGTTCCACACCTTTACTCTGTGCCTTCATCCATCCTCCTCTCGTCCATCGTGCTCTCCTGCCGGCTGGTGCTACGTTGCACCAATCACTCTGCTTGTCTGGAGCTTTGGTTAATAAGTGTGTTATTACAGGTACTTGGATGCTACTTTTGACGGTTGCTAGTTCCCCAGACGGGCCTCCAGGCCTGGAAGGGTCTCCAGCCGGGAGCCACTGTTGTGTGGAGAGGACGGTCTCTCTGGTGCTGGACCGAGGCACCATCGGGCTCCTGGGGCCTCACGTGCAGCAGCCCTGAAGCCATGTCCTTCAGCAGGTGGTCTGTGGTAGCAGCGGAAGCTTCCTGGATGAGGATGCAGAGAACCTCCGTCTAGCAACCATCTCCTGCACAGTGTGACTGGTGCAGTGGACCACACCCACATGGCATCCTTCAGGGGAACACATCTAGATGATCAGGCCTAGCCCACCTCTCAGGACCCTTGGCTAGTTTCTAACTACAGGTTAGGAACTGAGGGACTGCCTTAGGTGGGTTCTCAGGAAAACGCTCCCATCCTCCCTGGCTGAAGCAGCAGGAATGTCTCTGTGGTCTTCCTCAGACCTGGTCCTCCAGACAGTCCTGAACGTCTCAGGGATGATCAGTGCAAACAGGAAGAAGCTGAGCTCCATTTTAGCTTCATGGCTGTGTTTTGAGGGATGCGCTGTAGGTTCCTGCTCACGCTCTCAAAGTCTGCAATTTGAGATGTTCTCTAACTCCAAACCTGAATTCCACTGCAAATGTGAAAACATGAAAACATCCTGTTTTCATACTTATTACGCACAGAAATGAGACCGTCCTTCAATTTAATATAATATAATATTTAATATTTAATATTAATATCAAGCCCAAATATAGGATGAATGCTGACGAGCCAGAAGGAAACGTTTGCTCTGCCGCCACCTGCTGGCATAAAATAGTTACTGTCAGTTTAAATCAAAACCAAAGGTCAGATTCAAAGTTAGCTTTCCAGCCTGGAAGCAGCCTGGAAGCAGCCTGGAAGCAGCCTGGAGGCAGCCTGGAAGCAGCCTGGAAGCAGCAAGACTGACCAGTGAATCCAGAAAGACAGCAAGTTTACAAGGACGTGAGTGTAGACGAGCTTCAGCAGGGCTGGAAATATGGCTGCTGCTGCGTCACCACTGTACTCCACCCATCCATCCACCCATCCATCCACCCATCCATCCACCCATCCATCCACCCATCCATCCACTCATCCATCCATCCACCCATCCACTCATCCATCCACTCATCCATCCATCCTCCCATCCACTCATCCATCTACCCATCCATCCTCATCCATCCACCCATCCATCCATCCATCCACTCATCCATCCACTCATCCACTCATCCATCCATCCACCCTTCCATCCACTCATCCATCCACCCATCCATCCACTCATCCATCCACTCATCCATCCACCCATCCATCCACCCTTCCATCCACTCATCCATCCATCCACTCATCCATCCATCCACCCTTCCATCCACTCATCCATCCACTCATCCATCCATCCACTCATCCATCCACAGGGCTTTTCCATCCTGGTATGTTCAGCTCCACCATGTTTCGTGCTAGCATGAGCTAGCATGAGCTAGCATGAGCTAGCATGAGCTGCTGGGAACAAACCAGTCAAGGTGCGATTGAAGTTTGACTCTCAGCTTTAATTTAAAGGGTTTTACAACATTAACCAGTTAACCGGGTTTTCATTCTCAGCAACAGTTTCAGCTTGAACTGGTCTGACTGGTTTAACTGGAGCTATGGGTGAGACGTGCACATATATTAAACAGCTGCAGAAGATCAGATGAGCGTTGAGAGCAAAGCAACAGTGTGGTGGTGTCTTCCTGGAGACAGAGGAGCCCGTCACGTGTGGGACCTGATGGATCCTCATGTAGACTCAGCGCTTTAACCTTCTACATGACCCTCCGGTCAACACAGACTGGAGGGCTGCTGGAGGGAAACTGGAAGACAGGTGGCCTCTCGTCCAGAGGCTTCTTCACTTCCTGGTCCGCTCTCACTGGTGTGAACAAGGTGGATGTTAGGACGGAGAAGAGTTCTGCTGCACATCGACCATGGAGAAGAAACGAAGAATCAGTGGGCGGTGTCATAGTAATATTCCCGTAGCCTGGGCTCCACCACGGTGAAGCTAGGCCTGTCCTCCACCCTGAAAGACACACAGCAGGTGTGAGAAGACGCCTGCTCCGGTCCCACCTCATGGTTGGTGACCTTGGCTCACTTGTAGGTCCAGCAGGCCTGCATGAGGTCAAACATCTCTGAAGGACAGTTCACAGGAGCCTCCATCCGCTGTCCACTCTCGATCATCTGCATCACTTCATTTCCTTTCATTCCCTGCCAGCATGGAGAGACACAAGCACAGAAGCTCAATATCCACGCAGACACACACACACACACACACACACACACACACACACACACACACACACACACCTTGTATGGTTTCTGACCATAGGAGTAGGCCTCCCACATCAGCACCCCAAAGCTCCAAACATCACTTTTGGAGGAGAATTTGAAGTAGTTGATGCATTCTGGAGCGTACCATTTGACCGGCCACTTCCCATGACCCTTTGCCTGGAGGAGGAGGAGGAGGAGGAGGAGGAGCAAACACGCTTACACCTTCATCTGCTCATCATCTGTCCCTCGTCTCAGACCTGTCTGCTGTCCCTGTCTGCTGAGGGAACCAGGCTGCGTTGCTCCTACCTTGTAGTAGCTCTTGTCCTCAGCTATGGCTTTGGACAGGCCGAAGTCGCTGATCTTGGCGTAGTGCTGCGTGACCAGCAGGACGTTCCTGGCAGCCAGGTCCCTGTGGACAAAGTTGTGTTCCTCCAGGTACTTCATCCCCATGGACACCTGGTGGACCAGCTCCGTGATGTTCTTCATGCTGATCTGCCTGGGAATGATCATCGGGACGTTTGTGTGTGTGTGTGTGTGTGTGTGTGGGACCATGGGCGACTCCATACTTGTGCTTTTGCAGGAACTTGTGGAGCGGTCCCAGCTCCGCCAGCTCCATGACCAGCATGAGGTTCTCGGCCTCGCAGATACCGATCATCCTGACGATGTAGGGGTTGTCCAGCTGCTGCATGACGTTAGCTTCTCGCAGCATTTCCTCACGCACCGACGGGTTGTCGTCGTCGTTCTTCAGGATTTTGACGGCCACCGACTTCTCCGTCCTAACTCACAGGAGGAGGACGGTGACACAGACGCAGAACTGAGTTTCTCGCTCGTCTTTACGGGTGTGAACGTGCTCGTACTTCCTCATTTTGTAGATGCCTTTCATGACGGTCCCAAAGTTCCCTGAACCCAGTTCTCCGTCCTCCAGGAAGAGCTGGCTGCGGTCCACTGTGGAGCTCCTCAGCTCGTCTGGGTCAGCGTAGGGGCTCTCGTACACCTCCGTGTCCATCGGCATCGCATCTGATGAGCATAAAGTATAAATGCTTACACATAGGGCTGAAACGATTCATCCAATCATTGGTGTAATTCCATTACTAAAAAGCTCTGATCAAAATGATTTGTGTGGAAGCTTCGTTTAAATTCGGTCCACTATACTTCGCACTGTGTCCACGAATCCTTATTTCTGTTGCGCAAATCAATGTGAGGTGCGGATTGAAGAGGAAAACGTAGCAACGTGTCTACTGGGAGATGCAGTTAGCCTAGCATGATAGCACAACGCTGCTACTGCTCCACCTCCAAAGGAAACATCCGCTCTCTGCTAAAAGTCCGCAGGTCAGACCGGAAACAGCGAGCTAAGCTAACAATAATTAGCAGCAATTAGCAGAAATCAGTGTGATCATGACAGAGAGAAGTCTGCTAGCTAACACACTTTGTTTACAGCTCTGTGGAAACGCTGAGTCACAACTTTAATCAATGCGGCGGCTAATCTGTTAGCTAGCACGTTTCCCCAACTCAATTTTTTGCTTAAGATAATTATATTATAACAATAATCCACAGAAAATAAAGTGCTGTAGTGAGTTTGTTAAAGCCTGAACAGTTACTTAAATTATAAAAGTCAGTTTAATTAACTCTGTATCTGTTTGATATGATTTTGAGCAAGAACAGAACAAGAACGTTACGGAGGCTTTTCAATAAAGTTAAAGTGATGTAAAAAAAGTCGCAGTATATTTCTTATCCGATTACTCGATTAATTTCCAGAATAATCGATAGCCTACTTGATTACTAAAATAATCGATTGCGGCAGCCCTACATACACAACATATATGGATCCATGTTTGACTCATGTATGGGGAACGCACCCTAACCCTCCACACAACAACAACAACAACAACAACAACAACAACAACAACAACGATGCTCGCTGTAAAGAAGTGAACTTCGTGGTCATCCACGCTACCTTTGCTGGATGTGGCGCTGTTGGGCAGCCTGGACTCGTAGGGGTTGGGGCTTTCGGCTCCGCTGTGGCGAGTCACCCAGGTCTGGGATCAGAGACATGCAGTTAGAGGCGGCTGTGAGACGCGTGTCCACGCTCAGGAGGCAGCATTCCAGCGCCTGTATTCCAGTGACGGCGGTCTCTCAGACCGTCCTGACTCTGATTCCTCTTGGAAAATCAGCCAGCTTTGCTGGGACGTCACTGCAGTGCAGGCGTGTGCGGGATGAGGCGTGTGCGAGTGGCGGTGGATTAATACGTGAGGCTTTAAAGCAGCGGGACGGACGGAAGAAGGCGTGTCCACCGAGCCGTCCCCCTGCTTTAAACACAGCCGTGCTCAGGCGGGACACGCTCTGGCTCCGCCCACACCGGCGAGGTGGACTAAGCGGTCTGAGTCCAGTCCAGCAACGCCTCAAGGATGATGGGCCACATGCAAGAAGCGGTCGGAGCAAGAGGACGGACACGTTGGTGATGGTTGCTCCTCCGCCGTGGCGTGGTGCTCAAGCAGCAAGCCGGAGTCAGGCCGTTGATGAAAGCTGGCGATTGCGACACGTAGACGGCGACAGGAAGCGGAGGCGTTAGCGCAGCACAGAGACGAGAAGAGCCAGGGGGTACACCTTTATCGGGCCCGGTATGGGAGCCGTTTTGACTTTGTGGAGGAGTTTACTCGCTGTCATTTGCTGGAAAGCAGAGAAGTTGTCAAACAGGCTGTCAGCACACGGTCTCGCCCGCCTGGTGCAGCAACCAGGCAGCAAGGCTCTAGATCAGACTCAAAGAACACACCTGTTACCCCTGCCCAAGGGCACTAAGAGTGCCGCTGTGAAAGCGCTCTGGAACATGTGAAAATAGACCTTTATGTGTACACGACATGTTTGAATGGACACGAGACGTCACACACGTCAGTGGGAGGGACAGAAACACGAACCAGTACGTGTAATAAGCGTGTAATAACTAGTTTATGACAACAACTCACAAAGGAAGACTTCGGTGAAGGCTGGTCTCTCGGGAGGAGGGGTCCAACTACGGAGAGAAGAAGTGAGCGTGGGTCATGAGTGCACGCACCATCTCAGCCCTTTCATTCGCCTTTAAGGCCTGCGGCGGGGTCAGGTTCAGACACTTCCTGGTTCGGCCGCCGCTGAGCTTTGATGTCAAATCCGACCAAATCAAAGTGGTTTAGAGGCAAAAGCACAAACAGCGTTTTCCTGTGAAGCCGTAGCAACCAGGGATGCTGTGAGGCTGGGAGCTAGCGGAGGTGTAGGCGCCAGGTGCTGTCTCCTTAGAGGGGCGTGATTACCGTGGTCTCCATCAGGTCTTGGACAGGGTTCTGTTAGAACGTGCAGCAGACCATCAGGCTTGTATGAATAATGCTCAACCAGCTGGGGGAACAGAGAAGATGACGGATTAGGACAGTCTCCTCCACAGCAGGAAGTACTGAAGCATTTCTAAGGAGATATTTGATGAGCGGATCCATTCACTCAGTAGTATCACCAAAGGGAATGAAGAACCTGCAGAGGCTCCGAGTGTGTCTGAAACCTGGACCTGGACCTGGACCAGAACCTGGACCAGAACCTGGACCTAAACACAACTGAAACCTAAACATGAACCTGAACCTGAACTTAGACCTGACCTGGACCTGGACCTGGACCTCTACCTGAACCTGAATCTGAACCTGGACCTGGGCCTGGATGTAAACCTGGACTTGGACCTGAACCTGACCTGGAGCTGGACCTGGACCTAAACCTGGACCTGGCTGTAAACCTGGACCTGAACATGAACATGAACATGAAGTTGACCTGAACCTGAACCTGAACCTGACCTGGACTAAACCTGGACCTGGACTTAAACCTGGACCTGAACGTGAACCTGACCTGGACCTAGACCTGGACCTATACCTAGACCTGAACCTGACCTGGAGCTGGAACTGGACCTAAACCTGGACCTGGAACTGGACCTGAACCTGGACCTGGACCTGAACCTGGATGTAAACCTGGACCTGAACATGAACATGAACATGAACATGAACTTGACCTGGACTAGAACCTGGACCTGGACTTAAGCCTGATCCTGATCCTGAACCTGAACCTGAACCTGAACCTGAACCTGACCTGGACCTGGACCTGGACCTGGACCTGGACCTGGACCTGAACCTGAGCCTGAACCTGACCTGGACCTGAACCTGAACCTGGATGTAAACCTGGACCTGGCCTGATGAATCCTCCCAGTGACCCACCCGTGCCCACCTGCCACAGGGTGTCAAACTTCTTTCCGTCTGGGATGGACAGCTTCCCTGTCTGGTCCCGGTCGATGCGGTAATGCATGACCTGACCTTCATGCAGCAGACACAGCGCGTACGACCCGTTTGAGTCCCTCTGACGGACCCTGGAAGCACACAGGGAGGAGCAGGTCAGTCCCGGGACATCAGGAGGACGTCAGCCACCTGGAGGACCAGGAAATGTCCCACATTCTTTCAGAGTTCTCATCAGTGTGAGTGACCGGTAACCATGGCAACTGTTGGTGGCTTCCAGGGTCTGCTCTCACCGGCGACCTTTGGAAGCAGAACTGGTCTTTACTGGTTGCGCTCGGCTCTTACTCACAGGAACTTTCCGTTGGAGCGGGCGCCGTTTTGAAGCCGGGGCTCGGAGCCTTCTCGCGTTATGGCTCCGTGGAACCAAGCCATCCTCTCGTGCGCCATGGCGGCGATCCTCTTCTCCAGCTGCGGCCTCTGGCTGATGATGGCCTGCTCCAGACCTGCTCCCTGCAAGCGAGCACCACACAGATCTGACTGCTCCTGACGGGGCCCGGAGGAGAAGCCCCTCCCAGCATGCTAACAGCCAGCCCAGCTAACAGAGACCCACACGTGTCCACACGCCCCTGGACGTCTCCATGGTTACTAACCTGCAGGTTCCACGTCTGCTGCACGTACTCTCGGATCAGCGTCTCCTTCATGTCCTCAAACGGGCCCACCTTGGGCTGCACGTTCCTGGGCCTGTTGCAGGGCCTCTTCAGCAGCGACACCAGCCCGTCCATCACCTGGGAGTGGTAGTCGATCACGTCCACCGGGTCCCGGTGGCTCTTCCCCCCAGGGATGGCGTACCTTTCGTTGTCCTGTCTTTCGATGCTGTAATGGTAGCAGCGGCCCGCGGAGGAGACGGAGAGCGCGAAGCCTCCCAGGTTGTTGCGGCTCTGGCGCAGCAGGTACAGCCCGTTGGCCAGGCCCGCCTGCTGCAGGTGCTCCTCTGCTTCCTCCCGGGTGATGTTGCCGTAGAAGAAGGGCAGCGCGTTGACGCTGTCGGCCATGGTGTCTCCTGGAAGAAGCGAGGACGTGTGAACGAGGAGCACAGTTCCAGACGTCTCGTCCAGGAGCGACAACATTTTATCTGCTCACAGCGTTTTTCTACTGAAGACAAGCGATTAAAGATAAGTGGAATTTCAGTCGGTTCCTGTGGAGGGTCGACTGACTGACTGTAGCTGGGAAAATCTGTCTTATCGCCCTTTTACGCTCGGTTTCTTTACAGCGTTGTAAGTGTTTCAAAATAGATGAAGACCAGATTATTTTCGGAAGAGCCTCTGGTTATTACAGCTGTAGAAAAAACATTTTCTACATGAACAAAGGCGTATTATCGCCGCTCTTTTATTCCATTTCCTTTGTTGAAGCAGGTAGGAGAAAATCCCCGAGGTGAAGCTGGTAGTCTCGCGCTTCCTGTTTTATTTTGAAATGAGCTTCTCCTCCTAGTGTGCTTCCTGCCTGTGTGACTGTCGGGCCCTCCAGCAGCCAGTGTCTGACCGGATTATTTCTTCGCTGTCGTGTCAACGCCAGCTCTCCTGGTGTTCCTCTTCAGGCTGCTGCACGTGGAAGCCCTCGTGCATGGTGCAGAGCTTCCTTGTCTCCTCCATAAGCTAGCTTCTGCCCCGGTGGGGTAGTTGTCTTCTCAGGACTCGCCTTGCTCTCTGGAGGGGGCCGATGCTGGTCCCCAGGACTCAGAGCTGAAGTGGGGACAGGGCGTCCCGCTGATCTCGCCAAAGGCGTGTTTGTGGTTCTTGTTTCAGGCGGAGGTAGTGGGCCCTGGCCCCTAGACGCCAGAAAGTCTTTGAGGTCAGCATGAGCCAGGAAGTGAGCGTCGAACGAGCAGAACTGTTGAGGGACTGAAGCCGCAGCCCTGACAGAGAAATCTATTTAATTATTACAAAACTGGATTATTTATATTTTTAGGATTATCTATTTTTCACCACCAGCAACTTTCCCGGTTAGGCTGTATTAAAATATTTCAATGAAAACAACAGTAAATGAGTGACGGCGCCACCATGGCGGGCTTTGATTCGTTCGGTGAGAACAAAGACAGAGGAGTCGGCCTGCTTCCTGCTTTCTGTTTCAGCGAGCTCAAGTCCTGCCTGAGTTCACAGCAGCTCTGGCCAGGTTCCTCTCAGCCTGAGCGACACGTCTGCACAGACCTGCACCAGGCCTCCGTGGCGGGGCCCCGCGGGCTCCCCGCTCCCGCAGCAGCCATGGGCCCTGAGGCGCCAGAAGCACTCACCGCTGACGCCTGATCAGCTGTTGCATCTGTCCTAGCTTTATTAGTGTGGAGCCGCTTGCAGAAACAAACGTCCATTTTGTCTCCAAAAAGAGACATGACACTTCAGTTAGTGAGACGTGAGATGTGTGTGTGTGTGTGTGTGTGTGTGAGTGTGTGTGGGTGTGTGTGGGTGTGTTCACCAACAACTGGTGTGTGACCTCATCACAGCTAGTTTTTACACACTAGCACACAACTTTTAAACAAATATCTGGTATGTGAAGAAAAAGCGAAGCTTCATTCTCAAGAAAGAAAAGCAGAAAATGTGCGTGAAGCGTGTGAAAAGTGTCATTACCAAAGCGCAGACATGATAAATTTGACCTGTAACAGAGGGATAAAAATAACCTGGCCACACTTTGTCGTCAGTCTTCAAATATTCAATTTCTCAGAAAAAAAAAAAACAGGAAATAAACAAATAACATTAAAATTTGAATTGCTTCCTTATAAAATGATATAAGCTAAAAGATTTCATTTATTTCATTCTAAATATGTTATTACTGCTGAAATCATTTGCGTGTGTGCTGAAAAAGGCCTGTTTGATGTTCTGGGTGTGAGCGGCAGAGATGAGACGGGCTGGACTTACTGGGCGGCCGTGTGGCTGGCTGGGTGGTGGAGACGGTGCTCTAGCTCTGGTGCTTCAGCCGCTCCGCCGTCCTCTGAAGTTCAGCCTGAGAGCCGAACACACAGGTTTGAGCATGCTGGATCCCAGCTCACTCACACTATGGCGAGCTTCGCTGCAGCTTCCTCTTTTCAGCTCGCTCCACATTTACATGCTCTTACTTCCTTTTTACATGGAGCTTGACCAACATTTGCACAGGAAATGATGTGAAAACGGTATTTTTCGTTGTGCTAAATGACCGCTGGCGGCCTCTTTCCTATGGATGTTCACTATTCTACAGCCTGGAGAATTAGAATATCCTGAACAGGTGCCTGCATTTCTGTAACCCAACTTTAAAGGTGGAATGTACATATTATATAGTCAAATAGTATGCAAATCAATATATTTCAAGCTTGTATTTGGTTTTTTTTGCTGATTAGGACTGGCAGCTACAGAAAACCTCAAATTCGAAAACTCAGGAAATTAGAATATTGGTTGAAATCAATAAAACAAATCATAACCAGCAGAATTACAACAAGAAATGCTGGCGATATCTCACTTTGCTTGTAATGAGTCTATAAAATGTTTTGGTTTCACCTTTTATGTTGGATTGCCTGAATAAAACAACTTTTACGCGATGTTCTAATTTTCTGAGTAGTGCTGTAGGTAAAGGTTGTTCGTGTTGTCGCTAATCGTTTACATTGTAACTACATTTACAAAATGTTTGCGCTAGAGACTCTAGCATTAATATGATTTCATGCAATCATCACATTTCTGGAAAGCAGAGAATTAATGGCCAGTAACTTTTCCTGCACTGAAAATGAGAAGAAGAAGAAGAGGTGGCATACCTGAGTTACAGCAGAATGAATGCAATCATGGTTCCTGTGAGAGGCTGATGTGCACTAACAGCGTCTGACTGAAGGCTTCAGGTGTTCTCTGAACCAGCCAGTCAGCCGTGTGTGTGTTCACACTCGCGCTCAGGAAGTCCTGGCTGACCTGTTTCCACTCAGAGGTCTGTACGCTCGCTCACTGCTACGAAGTTACACGTTAAATGTGCGAGGTGAGGAAAATGGCGAGTTGTAGGGCTTATCTGGGGGTCTGAGGCATTCTCATACAAACAGACAGAGATTCATCTGTATCAGAAGAATCGTGTCTAAACTGATCTCGTAGTAGTTTTAGATGCTTGAACGTGAATTTTACCACCGGTCGGTCACGCTGTTGCAGCAGGGACGAGGCTAGCAGTCCCCCTGAAACCCAGCCACACGGTGACATTTGATCAGACACGTTGACGCGAGCGCCGCTTTGCCACGCAGAAGGTGAGCCAGCCCTGAGACCCTGTGCCTTTGTAGTAGCGCCCCCATGTATGCACGAAAGGAAGTCAAATATCTTCACTTCCTCAATGCGTCTTTCCTCAGATAAAAGTAGCTTAAAGGCTACAGCGAGCAACAGTGCGTTTGTGGACATTTGATGTGTGTGACAGTGGACTTGATAGGACTTTTCAGTTTCCGGGCCTTTTGCTGCCTGCACAGGCCAGTTTGTGCCCAGTTTCTCCTTCTTCTAAAAGTACACTGACTTCAGTTAGACATCAGCTTCAACTTCATTGTTTATACAGCGTCTGTTACAACCAAAATCGCTTTCCAGAAACCCAGGAGCTGAGCCCCAACACGCAACAGTGGCAGCAAAAACCTCACCTTTAACAGGGAGAAACCTTGAGCAGGACCAGCAGATATGGGGGGACCCTCCTGCTGTTGGAAAACTACCCATCTATGTCTTTTCTTCTATTATTATTTTAAATTGACCACTGGAGTCGTCCAATAATAAAATGACTCCTCCCAAATTTGCAGGAACCAGATCGCTAATAGTCAACATATCAATTTGCTCTTCTTTAAATTGCCCACCCAGACAGCTCAAATATTGACGACTCCTCCCTTTCTGTTTCGCTCTAACAGAACACACAAGAATATCATTGTGAGCAACCTGGTGTAAGTTCAGTACAACAGGGAAGCGACGTGACTGGCGATCAACAGATGATCCAGTCAGTTTGCTGTGTCTGATGGAGGTATCCCTGCAGCTGACATCAGGACAAAAGAAGAAATCTACTCATGGGCGCATGGACCTTATGGACCCTCGGTGATTAAGACAACGGCTCAATGAAGGGTCGCGAAGCCCTGACGCCCCGTCAGCAACAACGACTTTCTCAGATTCCAGACTGCTACTGTTGAGCAAACGGCACAGGCACAACCGGATCAACCGGAGGACTAACACAAGGCAAGCAGACAAAGCCAACCTGGATTCACCCACAGTCCAGACAGTCGCCTCGCTGATCACATGATCACCCACTAGACCCAGACTTCCTTCTCCCTGGACTCTTCCTCCAGCTCTTCTGGGAGGCCAAGGTGCTCTTAGGCCAGCTGAGAGACGTAGTACTGGGTTTAGTATAGGGTGTCCTGCGTCTTCCGTGGGGTCTCCTCCCAGCAGGACATGCCCAGAAGGAGTCCAGGGGCCAGATGCCTGGGCCACCTCATTTGATGTGTGTGACATGTTTACATCACGAGTGGACTTGATAGGACTTTTCAGTTTCCGGGCAATTCAAAGTGTTTCACATCAAGACGTAAAAAACATTCATGCCTGATTGAAAAAAAAAAACAAACAGATGAAAAGTTACAGTGCAGCTTAGAATAAAAGTCTTGGATTTTCAGCAGGTTTGCAATTTTCTGGGAATTTCTTCAAGATTTTTGCTGCTTAGAAACTAAATGCTGCTTCACTTCTGCCTAACTTTGGAAACAGTCAGCTGACCTGGTGATCCGAGGCTTCTGGATAGCTCGTATTTGAGTGTGTTCACACTCAAGTTGGAGTCCACAAGCACAGCCGGACTTCTACTTTGGTCTGTGGTTTTTAACATCACATGCTGGAGCTGAGGACTCATTTTCTCTTGTTCCTTTTTTTTAGCACTAAAGACCACGCCTTCGGGTTTGTCCATTTTATCAGTATACATTTTCAAAGTTTGCTCAGGATTCTAGTCCTCTGTTGTCTGTGTTATGTAAATGTTCATGTGATCTACATGGCTACGGTATCTTATTTTGTTGTTTTCCCTAATCTTAACTAGCTGAAGCATGTAAACGTTAAAGAAAAGAGACCCCAGGATAGAACCTTGAGGAACTCCACATGTAATCTAAGACCTCAGGCCCAGCCCCACAACACAAGGACCTTAACCTTTCAAGGTTCTCGAGTGCGGTTCTGGACTCTGTGAAGAGCTTAGTTCCAGTTTAACTCAATCTTATTACTCAACATCTGGTCAAATCTGCTTTTGAACAACACTCACCACAAACCTCCAGTGACTCCGGTAACGATGATGGTAACATCATACTAGACGTTGCGCAACTCAGAATGTGTATATTATTCTATATGTAAATGATATGTGGTCCATTTGAAGGACACTGGTGGCTCCAGCGAGTACAGCCCACGTGAAATCCTACCTTCTTCAGTCATCCTGACTTTACAGCCTGCTCATGTACAGTCGGTCAAGGCTAACACAGGCCAGATTTTCAGTTAACTCTCCAGGTTCCCGTGATCAACCAGCCCATCCAGCAAACGTCTGTGCGCTTTTTTAAAAATGTGTCTGAGCGTCTGTGAACTAACTCAAATGTGTAGGAGAACCTGAAAATATCATGGGTTAGGGTCAAACCACTGAATTGTTCTATTTTTCTGTGCTATTGATCCAATCGAAATATAATAGTGACTTTCAGGAATAACTATCAGAAACCAGAAACATAAATCTGAGCTCTGCGGCATCAAATGTAGGCGGCTGTAAAGCCTTTAGTTATATTTAATGTTCATTTTAATTTGTGGATGTATCATTAAATGATAAATAATATTGTTGTGTACGATTGTTTAATTACAGCTACGTTAAACATTTGATACAATTGTTTATTGCAATTGTTTAACGTAGTTAAACAATTGAAAAACTCTCACAGACAACTGACTCGTTTATTAAAAGCAATAACAGCGGTTTTCCGTTTTAATAACACATGGAAATAACGTGCAATTAAACGACGAATCATTTGCTGTTGCGCTAAAGAACTTTGACCCTCGGCGCTTCCCCTAGAACCCCGGAGCTTGTCGGTGACGAGCTTTGAGCAGATGCGCGCTCCTATGCCGTTTCGATGAGGGGCGGGGGAGGAGCGGGGCGGGGGGCGGGAAACACATCTCGACCCAACATTCTTTATTTGTCTGTTTTTTTTTGTTCGTTTGTTTTGTTTTAATGCGCGGGCTGTGTTAGCTGGTATATCTAAGACAGACGGGCTGGATGGAGGCTGGAGGATGGTCGGAGATGTCTCACCTCTGCTCAGCAGCCTCCCTCTCCGCTCCCTGGGCTCAGGACGGACCATGGTCATCAGCAGCAGTCTTCGGTCTCTTATGATGCTCGATGTTCGCTTCCGGGTCGGGGCGGCCTCCTATTGGACAGTCAGACCACCGACCCCATTAAGGCGACTGGTTACACTGGTCGTTTTCTCCACTTTGATCACAATTTCCATCCATGAGCGAGCGGACGAGATGGTCCATCTGTTAAACGGCTTACCGCCAGCAGGGGGCGATGTTGTTTTCATTCATCAAAAAAAAAAAAAAAAAACCACAAAAACGAAACTTAAAGACGGAGAGCAGAGAGACTACATCTGGGTCTGCTCTAGACTGACCGCGCTGCCCTGGATGTTATAGTTGTAACCTGGGAAAGCAGTGCAGCAGGGTCCAGGTCCGGTCCAGGGTTTCATCTCTGGGCTGAAAAAGATGCAAAGAAAATTCAAGATCTACAAACTGACAGTATCTGAGGCCTCTTACAGGCATTACATTGGTAGAACACAATTTTACAATTCAAAGAAGCCTCCTGAAGGTGACTCTGACCCGCCCATCTCAGAAAAATAAATTAAATAAACTAAATAAAACCAGATTTCTGGAGACAATGGTGCCATTTATTTATTTATTCATCACTGTGGTTATCACAAATATTTAGATCTGATGAGGAGAGGGTGAGACAGAGAGGCTACTGGTTGGACTGGGACACTAGGGTCAATGGACTGGTTACTGTGGGACAGGAATCAGAAGAGTTGTTATTAACAAGAGTGAGAGGAGTCGTTATAACCAGGACTCGTTATTAACAGGAGTCTTTATTATCAGGAGTTGTTATTAACAGGAGTCGTTATTAACAGTAGTGAGAGGAGTCGTTATAACCAGGAGTTGTTATTAATAGGAGTCTTTATTAACAGGAGTGAGAGGAGTTGTTATAACCAGGAGTTGTTATTAACAGGAGTCGTTATAACCAGGACTCATTATTAACAGGAGTCTTTATTAACAGGACTTGTTATTATCAGGAGTCGTTATTAACAGGAGTGAGATGAGTCGTTATTAACTGGAGTGAGATGAGTCGTTATTAACAGGAGTGAGATGAGTCGTTATTAACTGGAGTGAGTCGCTATCAGATGCTGCTGCTGGTCCTGCGCTGTTACGTCATTAATCCGAGGTTTCCTCCACTTGTGAACCGTACGGCGTCATGGCGGAGGCCGGTTGTTGGAAGATCTCGGACTGAAATGCCATCTGTCTTCAGTTGCGGTTGACCGACGTCGTCTTGGCTTTGCTATCGTGTAGGAGGTATTTGATAATTGAAATGGAAGGAAAACATCCACTTCGCGACCTTTGTACCGAGCCGAATTGTTACAAGTTTTCTTCGGTGACTGGAACACAGAGCTAACTAGCGTTAGCAACGATAGCATTAGCTCGCCCACTATCTCAGTAAAAGAAGAAAGGACCTATGAACCGGGAAGATAGTTTTAGACAACAGCTTTGGTGGATCTCCCCGGGTGATTTACGATCAGGTTCCACACGGAAAGGAGATATATCCGACTTCTGGGACAAAGTGGGCTATCTTGCATGATGATGTGGTAAAAACCGCGAGAACTGGACAGTGAATGAAAACAAGATGGAAGAGGTTTAAGTTAGGTTAGCAAATTTGGCTTTGTTGGCTTAATAATGAATGCGAAAGCGGGGCATAAAATTGGAACCTATCGCTTAAGTATACATTTGCATATTCAAACGTCGCTGGCAGATTAAAGCGGAACTTCGCATAAATCCAGGACGCGATTAATTCGACGATTCCGTGCAGACAAACTAGCACAAAGTTTTCTCATTTGGCTAGCATGTATGCTAGCCTCGTGCCTTACTCTGTTTTCCTTGACAACATCGCCTTTGCTGTCTTTTGCGTGTTTAAGTGTTTAACCAGTTTGACCCAGATAGTTACGACACAACGCGTACAAACAAGACTTTTTGGATGCTTTCGCGTTTGTTGAGCCATAAGCGTCCGGTCATTTTTAAAGCGCTAAAGGTGGAATTCGGCACAGTTTGGGGTGCAAGAATCAAAGTGTTGTGGATGTTTTACGCTGACAGCTACGTTAGCTGTGTACGCGTTGTTGCTAACGCACCCCGCCAACGTATCGGCGTTATTAGCCGTTGCTGGCTACACACTCCGGATGGTGTCACACAAAGGCTACATGTGAACAGAAACGGGCTCATCCCGTCTTCGCCCGGCGCTCAGAGTTGGACGATTTGCGGCTCTGCTCAGGTTTTGGTGCTAGTTTGTTTTCACGAGTCTGTTTTTGTGCGTGTCGCGGGTCTCCGTGGATGGGGAAAAGACGCCGCCGCGCAGGCCTGGTAGGCCTCTGCTGGCCAACACGCACGCTTCCCCGCAGATCAGGTGCTTGCGGCTCCGTGTCCGTGCTGCTCATGCCTTTCGGTGTGCACAGGTTTAGCATCTGTCAGAAGTGGCTGGGCACCTGTGAAACCACGCTGGGGATCAAGGATTATTCCTCGCCTCACCGACATTTAGAACTAGATTATATAGTTTATCTAGCAGAGCTAAATGTTTGACCGACTAGATTTTGCTGGTCTTGCACAGCATTGCTCATCTTCAAACTCGTGTGTTTCTTTTAAGACTGTACGTGCAGGATAAGACTTGAGCTTGTCAGGGGGATCTGCATTTTTGGCCTTCACCATGGCTGGATGCAGTGAGGATGAAAGCCTCAACAACAGCAGTGGAGAATCAAGGTACAGCTCACGCAGCCTTTGCGCAAGTGGTGATTTCTCTGGCTGGTTCTATTCCTGCAGCATCAACTGAAATAAATCATAAATGCCTAGAGCAGGTCTGCGTATAACTGTTATTTTAATGTTTTGAATTTGCTTATTCTTTATCGAACTCAGCCTAGAAGTGTTTGTGGCGCTAAATAATTGGAAGGATGCAAGTGTGTCGGCCGTATTTTCATATGAATTCCTAAGCAACGGCTTTGCTTTGTTCTGCAGCAACTCTGATGATGACTCTGGCTCTGGGTCAGCGTCGGGCTCTGGTTCGAGCTCCTCTTCCAGCTCGTCCAGCAGCAGCAGCCAATCAGAAAGCAGCGACTCAGGTAGCGGTTCAGACTCTGGCAGTCAGTCAGACTCTGACACTGAAAAATCCAAGGAGAAGATGGAACCATCCAACAAGTCCAACATTGATGGAGCGGAGGTAAAAGTGCTTCTCACGCCTGAAGAAAAGCAGCAGTCTTGGTTGTCAGAGTTGCGCCACATCGTGCTGACCCTCTCTGGGCACTGTGCTCGTTGATTGTAGTTTTGGAAGTCCAACCCAAGTATCCTAGCAGTGCAAAGATCTGCTATGCTCAGGAAACAGCACCTCCAGCAGCAGCAGCAGCAGCAGCAGAGGCAAACATCCAAAAGTGGATCCGATGAGGTTTGTTTCCAGCTCATTCCGACAACCTTTTCCTGTCCTGACGAGAGAATCGTTAGCGCCTGCGTTCACATCCTTCCATCCCTGATGCTCTGTTGTAGGACTCGTCCAGCAGTGATGAATCTGACTCTTCGAGTAGTTCCCGAAAGAGAAGAAATTCCCGTTCCTCTGACTCTGGCTCTGGATCCGACTCTGACAGTAGCTCTGGATCTGACTCCTCGGCTGGAGAAAACAGCAATGAAACCACCTCGGACTATGAACCCGGCCACAAAATCAAGAGCAGAAAGCCTCCAACCAAGTAAGGCGACTCTGCTTTCAGTCAGGTCAGGTCACGTTACAGATTGTGTGTTTAAAAAAAGGGCAAAAGCTGCTTCCCACCAGAGTTTCTGATCAGGAGTAGCTGCAGCCGTGTTCAGGGTGAATTATTGGTGCTGCTTCATTCTGGGCGTTTACCATAAAAAACTATTATAAAGCAGCAATGAAGATGCTACCAAGCTAACGGTTGCGTCCAGCATTTTAGAATCGGCGTGGAGCGTCTCCTCGTGCTCCTCTGTTTGTTTGTGCCTGCTTGTCCAACGAGCTCTGATGATGTCCACCCTTCCGTCCCCACCTCACTCACGACTGCAGACTGTTAAAAACGCTGGCTGTGGTTTCCAGGGTTGCGTTTCTGCGCTCTTTGGCCGCTGTGAGCGTACCCTCAGCACTCTGAAAGATTGTCTGTAGATCACCTGGAGAGCACCGTTAGCATGCACCCTGCTAGCATGGTACCTGAATAAAGGTTCTCCTTCTGGAAGTCAGTGTCAGCAGTGAGGATTGTTGAGCTGTTTCAAAGACGGCTCCTCAAGCAGGAGTTTATCGCCTCTGTTGTGGCCTGGACACGGTTGGGATGCTGGATTCCACTGTCAGAGCAGTCCTGTAGCGCCGCTGCTACAGACGGGAGCTGTACGCTAGAAACAGAGCAGAGGGGCCATGTTCTCCTGACTCCTTAAAGACAGGAATAAAACTGCAGCTGCTGCTCAGTTACGCTAAAAGCCATCTCCAGTTGGTGTCTCTGTTGGCCATTCCGGAGGTGTAAATCGCGCTAAATCACTTTCACTGATGAGTAAATTGGGTTTGGCAGATGGAGAATCTCTCCTGGGCTAGGAAGGCTGGTGCTGACTCTACCCTGTCGTCTTTCAGGATGAACTTTCGCAACGGGAAGAAGAGCAGCAGCCAGAAGAAAAAAGCCCCCAAGGGTTCTTCTTCCGAGGACGAGTTTGAAAGCAAGGTGGTGTCTGCAGGTCCGCGGCGGCAGGCCACGGTCAACATCAGCTACAAAGAGGATGAGGAGCTGAAGACGGACTCGGACGACCTGGTGGAGGTTCTGGGGGAAGATGTGCCGCAGCTGGAGGAAGACGAGTTTGAAACGGTGGAGAGAGTCATGGACAGCAGGATAGGAAGGAAAAGAGGTACAAACCCCAGAGCCGAGAGCGCTGGGAGGCACAAAACCGTGGTATCTGCTTTCTTCCAAACTTAGAAGTACTCCTGTTACGGATCTACACGTACACCTAAATCCTCTTTATTTAACACTCCTTTTAAGCTTACCTCAGTGTTTCTCAAAGAGTGGTCCGTGGACCACCAGTGGTCTGTGGGCGACCCCTAGTGGTCCGTGAGGTGACACATAACATCACATTTTCAAATAAATTTCAATATTAAAAATTCAGTGTAAAATCAGTGTTTCTTGAACTCCCAGGATTTAAAGAATTCACTTTATTGTATATTTCCTGATGTATACCTGATCGTTACTTAGCCTATTGTTTTGGGGGTTATTTAGAGTCAGGTGGTCCGTGAGCATTTAAGGGTTCAGGGGTCCTGGGTCTGGAAAGGGTGAGAAACCCTGTCTTAGCTGAACTGGGATCTGCTCCTCTGTCCCACAGCAACAGGAAGTGCCACCACTGTGTATGCAGTGGAAGCTGATGGAGATCCCAACGCTGATTTCAGTCCCAGCAGGGAGGCTGGTGACGTCCAGTATCTGATCAAGTGGAAGAACTGGGCCCACATTCACAACACCTGGGAGACGGAGGAGACGCTCAAGATGCAAAACGTCAAAGGCATGAAGAAACTGGACAATTACAAGAAGAAAGACCAGGAGAAGAAGAAGTGGTGAGCACTCTTCTGGAAGAGCTCGCTCGCGTGCGCGCGCTGCTCCAACCACTGTGGACTGTAAAAGGGTGGCGTTGTGTCTCCTCCACAGGTTGAAGGCAGCTTCTCCAGAGGACATCGAGTACTTCAACTGTCAGGAAGAGCTCATGGATGACCTGCACTCGCAGTATCAGCTGGTGGAGCGCATCATCGGTGCGTCGTCTGCTAGTCAGCGCTCGCTCGCTCTTCATCCTCACACGCGCTGTCAGCGGTAGTAAATGTTCCACTTCCTGTCGGGCAGGACATTCCAACCAGAAGTCTGCGGCGGGCTACCCCGACTACCTGTGCAAGTGGCAGGGTCTGCCGTACTCGGAGTGCAGCTGGGAGGACGGCGCTCTGATTGCTAAGAAGTTCCAGAAGCGCATCGATGGCTACATGAGTAGACACCAGTCCAAGACCATCCCCTCCAGAGAGTGCAAGGTACCCTGCCTGGCTGCTGCTCCGCCTGCTGGCCTCCAGGTCACACCGGCGCCTGCTGATCTGTGGCTGCTCTTTCTCCTCAGGTCCTGAAGCAGAGGCCCAGGTTTGTGCCCATGAAGAAGCAGCCGGCGTTTATCGACGACGGGCTGGAGCTGCGAGACTACCAGCTGGACGGTTTGAACTGGATGGCTCACTCCTGGTGCAAGTACGACTCCAGCAGCACTTACTCCGCTCACAGGCGCTCTGATTGGTGGGCTTAGCTGAGATTCCGCGACGACCGCAGCCGTTGTTGCCTTCCTGGAGTCTAAGACGGCCTTTGATCCTTTCACACATGTGATGGAATCGCACGTGTGAAACAGATGCTCTCCGCTCTAGCTGCTCCCATCAATTTCTTCTCCACCTGTCTGTTCCGTTCCCTACTTCCTGTGGAGCAGTTTTAGGGAGTTTGAGCAGATACATCTGCAGATTGGAGCTTTAGACGTCTGTGGAGATGAATCAGCATGACTTTGGTGCTGCTGATTGTCGTGTGAAAGCTGGACAAACCAGCGTGGTGTGGATAGAAACGCTGGCGGCTGTTCCCTTCACGTTTCTATAGTGATTAGAAACATGTTGATGTCAAATCCTCGCTAAAGGAACAACATTGAACATCAAAGGAAAGCTTTGTTGGATTCAGAGCGCCAGTAGTTGCACCGCTGTTAAGCATTTGTTTCTGAGGAAGAACCTAGTGCAGCTGAGAACCTGTAAAAGCTTTTGTTCAAGTGGAAATAGCAGCTTTTAAGCGTCAGCTAGGTGTTTGCGGTGGTGATGACACGTAGGGCTTCCTGGCGGAGACGCAGCAGAAGTGTGTTCAGACGAGAGCGGCTTCACTCTGTGTCCATGCTTGTTCACAGAGGCAACAGTTGCATCCTGGCCGATGAGATGGGCTTGGGGAAGACCATCCAGACCATCTGCTTCCTCAACTACCTGTTCAGTGAGCACCAGCTCTACGGGCCCTTCTTGTTAGTGGTTCCTCTCTCCACGCTGACTTCCTGGCAAAGAGAAATCCAGCTGTGGGCCCCTCAGATGAACGTCGTGGTTTATCTAGGAGACATTAGCAGCAGGAACATGGTCCGGCAGTATCGGTGTGAGTGTGTGTAGGTGTGTGTGTGAACAGGCCTGCTGACCTCCATTCTGCCTGTTCAACAGATCCGGACCCATGAATGGATTCATGTTCACAGCAAGAGAATGAAATTCAACATCCTCCTCACAACGTACGAGATTCTCCTCAAAGACAAGGTCAGCTTTGTCGTCACGCTCACCCCTTTTCTGACAGGTGGTGGTGGCTTCTCAGCAGGCCGCTTTGCTGGTATTTGGTGTAAAGGTGTGGCGTGTGTGTGTGTCCAGTCATTCCTGGGCAGCGTCAACTGGGCCTTCATCGGTGTGGATGAGGCCCACCGACTGAAGAACGATGATTCGCTCCTCTACAAGACCATGATGGAGTTCAAGTCCAACCACAGGCTGCTCATCACAGGAACCCCCCTGCAGAACTCTCTGAAGGAGCTCTGGTCCCTCCTGCACTTCATCATGCCTGACAAGTAGGTCCTGCCTGTCGCTGTGCTGGCTGAGTGTCCGAGTTTTCTGTCAGCGTTAAATAGGAACCCTGCAGCCGTAATGTTACTACACTAACCCTAACTGTTTTGAACCTTTGCGTGTGTCATGAACCTTTGCGTGTGTCACCCATTAACATAATCTTGGAGAGGTGTTTGATCAATCACCCGTACGTGTGAGGTGTGATAAGGCGCTCTGCCCTGTCGTCTCCACTGATGGGAGTTTTTGAGCTGAATGTGCCGCAGCAGGCATGTGTACGTTCTAAACCAGGGGTGGGCAAACTGAGGCCCAGGGGCCACATGTGGCCCGGTGAACTATTGAATCCGGCCCACAGAGCCTTCTCAATCATTCCTCCAACAGCCAAATAAAGAGGGTTGTCAGCTTGATTGGTTAGAAAAAGGTCCAGACCCCCCCTTCACCTAGCATGCTAACATGTCCTCTCAAGAAGGCGGGGCCAAACATCATTTGGAGCTTCATCATCCATCTCTAGTTGGACCAGTTTACAGGCTCTTCCAAACATTTTCAATAGTCCATCAAGCAGGATTTTTAGCTAACCTCCAATCCTCATTTGGGGGGGTTGGCTTCCTGCACCACCTGGCCGGCCCCTTCATCAAGACCTTAAACCCTTGAGGCAGAATAATTGCCCACCTCTGGTCTAAATTCTTGACTGTCTGCGTTGGTGAGGTTTCACTCCTGGGAGCTGTTTGAGGAGGAGCACGGTAAAGGCAGGGATTCGGGCTACACCAGTCTGCACAAAGAGCTGGAGCCTTTCCTGCTCCGTCGAGTCAAGAAGGACGTGGAGAAATCTCTTCCTGCCAAAGTGGAGCAGATTCTGCGTGTGGAGATGAGCGCTATCCAGAAACAGTATTACAAGTAAGAGCTGGGCTCTAAAGGGCACACACTCGTAGCAGGTTGAGTCCTGACTCCGCTGGGGTCTTCTGCCTGTGATCAGATGGATCCTGACCAGGAACTACAAAGCTCTGAGCAAAGGTGTCAAAGGCAGCACGTCGGGCTTCCTCAACATCATGATGGAGCTGAAGAAGTGCTGCAACCACTGTTACCTCGTCAGGCCCCCAGAGGACGACTTGAACAAAGCTGAAGCCCTCCAGGTGACCAGGCTCTGACACTCACCTACCCATTCCTGTCACTCTTTTCATGGAAAACCAGTGATGCACCTGTAAAGGGTAGTTTCCATTGTTGCTCCCGTCAGATCTGGAGAGCAGCTGCTCCAGGGTTCAGGCCAGGTTCCTCATCTGATGGCTGCAGATACATCTATGTATCTACAGCAGTCTTTCTCAAACCTTTTCTGACCAAGGACCACTGAACCCATAAATAAACCCTCAGGGACCACCTGACTCTAAATAGCCCCCAAAACAACATGCTAAGTAATGATCAGGTGCTGGTGTGACAGATTTCAATACAGTGAATTCTTTAAATTGTGGTGTTCACAAAACGCTGAATTTTAAATATTGAAATTGAAAATGTGATTTGTTACGAGTCACCTCGCGGACCACTAGGGGTCGTCTATGGACCACTGGTGGTCCGCAAACCACTCTTTGAGAAACACTGCTCTACTGTAATAACATGCTGTTGGTGTTCTCCCAAAGCAACTGGTCCGCTGCAGTGGGAAGCTGGTTCTGCTGGACAAGCTGCTGATCCGCTTGAAGGAACGTGGCCACAGAGTTCTCATTTTCTCTCAGATGGTTCGGATGCTGGATATCCTTGCTGACTATCTGAGGAGCCGCCAGTTCCTCTTTCAGGTAGGCCAGCACTCGCCTCGCCTGGCCTCGGGGTGGCGGAGTCCACATCTGTCTTCTCACCTTGTGTCCAGAGGCTGGATGGATCCATCAAAGGGGAGATGAGGAAGCAGGCCTTGGACCATTTTAATGCTGAGGGCTCAGAGGTGAGAGCACACACAACGCCGCCTCTCCAGGAAGCAGCAGCAGCAGCTTGACAGCCTCCACCTCCCTTTGTGTCTCCAGGATTTCTGCTTCCTGTTGTCAACGCGAGCTGGAGGTCTGGGCATCAACCTGGCATCAGCTGATACAGTGGTGATCTTTGACTCGGACTGGAACCCTCAGAATGATCTGCAGGCCCAGGCCAGAGCTCACAGGATCGGACAGAAGAGACAGGTGAGTAAGCTAGAAAGGCAGTTAGCCAGCCTTTCCCACGCTACACCTGATCATCTCTCCCTGCAGCGGCGCCCATCACAGAGCTCCGCCTCCTCCGCCTGTAGCTTTTACAACCCCTTTCTAGACTAGCCTTGTCTGAAGTAGAGCTCGGTCATTGTTCAATCTGGCCCATTTAAACGCCATGACCACGAGAGGGAGGGAAAAACAGCCCCGCACCTCTCAGCGGGAGGTCGGAGAGGGTTGGAAAATCTGCATCAACGTGCTCATTTCAATGTGAAAGCAGTTGGATAATATGTCTATGTAGGCCAGAGGTGGGCAAACTGAGGCCCGGGGGCCACATGTGACCCGGTGAGCTATTGAATCCAGCCTGCAGAGCCTTCACAATCATTCTCCAGAAGCCAAATGAAGAGGGTTGTCAGCTTGATTGGTTAGAAAAAGGTTCAGACCCCCCCTTCAGCTAGCATGCTAACATGTCCTCTCAAGAAGGCGGGGCCAAACATCATCTGGAGCTTCATCATCCATCTCTAATTGGACCAGTTTACAGGCTCTTCCAAACATTTTCCTGCACCACCTGTCCGGCCTGTTCATCAAGATCTACAACCACATGTGGCCCTTAATTACCCACCCCTGATGTACGTTTATGGTGTTGATGGCTTGACAGGTGAACATCTACCGGCTGGTGACCAAAGGCTCGGTAGAGGAGGACATCATCGAGAGAGCCAAGAAGAAGATGGTGCTGGATCACCTTGTCATCCAGAGGATGGACACCACTGGGAAAACTGTGCTTCACACTGGTGCTGCTCCATCCAGCTCAGCACCGTTCAACAAGGAGGAGCTGTCTGCCATCCTCAAGTTTGGAGCAGAGGAGCTCTTCAAAGAGCCAGAGGGGGAGGAGCAGGAGCCGCAGGTATGTGCTCGTCTGCACCGCGGCGTTTTTAAATGAGGCACGCTCGTGTGTGATGCTCTGTTCTGACCACAGGAGATGGATATCGATGAGATCCTGAAGCGAGCAGAGACCAGGGAGAACGATCCCGGACCCTCCACGGTGGGAGAAGAGTTGCTCTCCCAGTTCAAGGTAAAGTGGGAAGATGCTCCGCTTAGGCCCAGTTTCCACCGGAGGCGCTGCGTCTCTGTCCGTCCTGATTAGATTCTGTTCAAGTCAATGCGTCACTTTTCACTGGCTGCGGCTCCGCCCACGGCAGGGCTGTGGCTCCGCCCACAACAGGGCTGGGGGCTTCCGTTGCCCTTCGCAAAAATACACATGGCTTCTATTTTGGACGGACGGCGCACGCCGCAACAATCTAGCACAAGGCATCACGAAATCTGAAAGGGGACATTTACTCCTCCAGGAACAAAGAGCGTCTTCTTCTGTGGCTCCTTTCAAAAACTACAAAGTGCTAATCTCTCGCGCGGTCGTGCGTGATTTCCTTTTCAGCTCCTGTTGAAAAAGATCGCTCTAAATACGGGAGCTTTCATTTTGACAATTTCCCGGGTGTTTTATTTTCCCTTGGCACCCGACTTCCTGTCCGGCACGCGCTGGATGGTGCTGGATTGTTGCGGCGTTCTCCGTCCGTCCAGACGCCTCCGGTGGAGACCGGGGTTAGCCCTGGCGTGGATCCTGCAGCCTCCAGCTGTGGTTCTGAGCTGTGGATTTGACCTCAGGTGGCCAACTTCTCCATGATGGAAGATGAGGAAATGGACTCGGAGCGCAGCCAGAGAAGCTGGGATGACATCATCCCTGAGGAGCAGCGGAGGCGCCTGGAGGAGGAGGAGCGGCAGAAGGAGCTGGAGGAGATCTACCTGCTGCCACGGATGAGGAACTGTGCCAAGCAGGTACGCTCGCCGCCTCTTTCCTTCTGCTGGAGAACCTCGTCTCCCCTCACGGACTTTGCGCGCACAGATCAGCTTTAACGCGGGCTCGGGCCGACAGAGCAGAAGCAGGAGGTACTCCGGCTCCGACAGCGACTCCCCGGCGGACCGCAAGAGGCCCAAGAAACGAGGGCGTCCCCGGACCATTCCACGAGAGAACATCAAGGGCTTCAGCGATGCGGAGATCCGGAGGTGCCCAACGCGCTGCCCGTTCTCTGGCTCCTGTGTTTATCCGCCTGCTCAAGCTGCCTCTGTTTCCTTTCAAAAACCACAGGTTTGTGAAGAGCTACAAGAAGTTTGGAGAACCACTGGAGAGGTGAGGTGCCCGTCTTCCCCCGGTGGTCCTGGGTGGAGACCCCGGGCTAAAGCTGCTTCTCCTCCAGGCTGGACGCCATCGCTCGTGACGCAGAGCTGGTGGAGAAGTCCGAACAGGACTTGAAGCGGCTGGCCGAGACCGTCCACAACGGCTGCGTGAGGACGCTGCGGGAGAACCCCAGTGGGCCCGAGAAGAACTCAGGTGGGACGCCTCTGCCTGTGTGCTGCAGGTGCAAGCTTAGATGGTTGAAGGGTAAGGACAGACGTGCGTCACGCTGTGCCCGCTGCTCCTCAGGAGGGAAGCGAGGGAAGGTGAAAGGGCCCACCTTCAGGATCTCCGGGGTCCAGGTCAACGCCAAGCTGGTCATCTCCCACGAGCAAGAACTGGCTCCCCTCCACAAGGCCATCCCCGCTGACCCCGAGGAAAGGAAGCGGTGCGTCTGTGCTCTCTGGTCTGCGTGAGTGCTGGTCGCCGTGACGACGGAGGTGTGACCGCTCTGTGTCTGCTCAGGTACATGATCCCGTGCCACTCCAAGGCAGCGCACTTTGACATCGACTGGGGCAAAGAGGACGACTCCAGTCTGCTGATAGGAATCTACGAGTACGGCTACGGCAGCTGGGAGATGATCAAGATGGACCCGGACCTCAATCTGACCCACAAGGTGAGCTGCAGACCAGCAGGTTTCTGCTGGGAGGGTTAGAGCTTCACTGAGGGTGGTTAGCCCACCGGAACCTGACGGGACCTCCACAAGGTCTCAGCTTGGTCCTGGGCCAACACAAGACCTGGTCCTGGTCCTATAGAAGACCTGGTCCAACAAAAGAGCTGGTCCAACAGAAGACCTGGTCCTGGTCCTATAGAAGACCTGGTCCAACAAAAGAGCTGGTCCTGTAGAAGTCCTGGTCCTATAGAAGACCTGGTCCTGGTCCTATAGAAGACCTGGTCCAACAAAAGAGCTGGTCCTGTAGAAGACCTGATCCTGGTCCAACAGAAGACCTGATCCTGGTCCAACAGAAGACCTAGTCCTGGTCTTACAGGAGACCTAGTCCTGGTCTTACAGGAGACCTGAACCTGGTCTTATTTAGGACCTGATCCGGGTGTTTTTGAAGACCTGATCCTGGTCTTGTAGGAGCCCTGATCCTGGTCTGGTACTGGTCATGCTGAGCTGTTCCACGCTGACTGGCTGTTGTTGGACACACTTCCTGTGGACCTGAGGCTCCAAAGCAGCTTTGCTGGATCAGGCTCCTGTGACCAGTATGACCAGGACTGTGACCAGTCCTGTGCAACCAGACTGTTGGCTTTCCAGCCTGTCTGACTCCGAGCACAAGTCATCGAGTGTCTGCTCCTCCAGTCCTGAGAGTCTGAACCCAAAGCTGATCCTGTGTGTGTGTGTGTGTGTGTGTGTGTGTGTGTGTGTGTGTGTGTGTGTTCAGCTCCTGCCAGATGATCCTGATAAGAAGCCTCAGGCTAAACAGTTGCAGACCAGAGCCGACTACCTCATCAAGCTGCTGAGCAAGCACCTGGCCCGGAAAGAAGCGCACAAGCAAGCAGGGACGGTAAGACCCCCCCACGGGGAGCCCGACTTAAAGGTGGGGGGGCTGGGAGATGGGGCTTGAGTGGGCGGGGACTGGGGCTCATCGTGGTCCGTAGGGTGGACCGCCAGGTTCTGGGTTGTAGTTCAGTACGTGTGGTCCCTGCAGCAGATGCAGGACCCTGAAGCTAGCTACCACTCAGGCTAGCTATCAATGAAGCTAGCTAGCTACCCCTGAAGCTAGCTACCACTGAAGCTAGCTAGCTACCAATTATCTGTTAAACCTCCCTTACACTAGAAGACTTGGATAAAAGTTTGACAAAACTTTTAAAAGACTGTCATCTGACACCTCTCACATCTAAAGACTTTGATAAGACTTGTTTAGCCACAGACCAAACTTTTATTTCCCATCGTGCACCTCTTGGAATATTCCAACAACCACTTCTGAGCAGAGAGAAATGGAGGAGGAAGAGATGAAGAATGAATGAATACGTTTGTTTATTTAGCTTTTGGCAGTAGCCACCATTGTGTGCGCCCACATTTGTTTAAAATAACCTCAAAAGAAGAGAAGACCTCAGAGATTCCTGTTTGGTGCTGAGAGCGCGCCCGTTGGTTGTCTGTAAAGATGATGTCATCTTTCCAAGTTGACAAGACTGAAGACTTATGAGAATATCAAACACGGTTACTATTGTTAACGCCAAGACGCGGAACAGACCAGCTCAGGGCGGGATGATTTAGAAATCACAAAGGGGGTAGGCGTGAGGCCGGCTCTAGGCGTCAGCTGATCTGGAGCCGCGACCTGATGATCCTCTGCTCTCTCTCAGGCCAACTCACGGAAGCGAAAACCAAGAAGTAAAACTAGCAAAACTGTGAAGCCAGCCAAGGCGGACGACGTGATGAAGAGCACATCCTCAGAGCCTTCATCAGACAAGAGGTCTGACGAGGACGAGGAGGAGGAGGACGAGGTGGAGGAGAAGGTGAGGACGCTGCAGGCCTGTCAGACATCCGCAGCAGCTGCTGCTCCACGCTGTGAATGTGTGCAGGTGAGCACCGCGGTGAAGACGCTGAGCAGACGGGCCCGGGAAAGCGTGGCGGCGAAGGAGGACGACCAAGACCAAGGCGAGCCCACACAGGAAGAGCACTCCTCATCCGGAGAGAGGGAAGTCAAACGCAGAGAGATGAGAAAAGAGGGCAAAAAGGAAAAGAGCGACGGCTGGGACAGTAAAGAGGGCAGAGAAGTGAAAGAAAGGAAGGATGTGAGGCCTGTGGAGGCGGCCCAGAGGCACGAGGACAGCCTGGAGAAGGTAACGCCGCACGTCCGCCTGTCTGCCAGCAGCAGAGAAGCACAGCTACTAACTCCTCCTCTCTTCAGACGGAAGCAAAGGCTGAAGGGCGAGAGCGAGTGAAGAAAGCCTGCGACGTGCCCGTCCACATAACGGCCAGCGGAGAGCCCGTCCCAGTGTGCGAGGAGCCTGAGGAGCTGGACCAGAAGACCTTCAGCGAGGTTAGCCGTGGCGTTAGCCCCAAAGGAGCCTAGCCTAGCGCGTCGGCTAACCCCGCCTCTCACCGCTGCAGTGCAAGGAGAAGATGCGGCCGGTGAAAGCTGCCCTGAAGCAGCTGGACCGGCCGGAGAAGGGCCTGTCGGAGCGCGAGCAGCTGGAGCACACCAGGCAGTGCCTCATCAAGATCGGAGACCACATCACCGGCTGCCTGCAGAAGTACTCCAACCCAGACGAGATCAAGCTGTGGAGGAAGTGAGTGTCCGCCCAGCACGCCACCGCCACGCCCAGCACGCCACCGCCACGCTGGCTCCAGAAAGGCTCTAAGTGCTCCGCCTGCTTGTGCTCTCTTCCAGAAACCTGTGGATCTTTGTCTCCAAGTTCACCGAGTTTGACGCCAGGAAGCTGCACAAGCTCTACAAGCACGCCATCAAGAAGCGCCAGGAGAGTGCCCAGGTAGCCACGGTGAGCGTGCACGGTGAGCGTGCGAACGCTGAAGCCTGCTGTCCTCTCTGAACGCTGCCTCTTGTTTGTGCTAGGCCCTGGAGCAGAACACCAGGATCATCAACACCTACAACTACAAACCCCCAGGTAGAGGAGCGCCCGCTCAGGTGTGTGTGTGTGTGTGTGTGAGAGAGACTGACGCGCTGTCCCCTCAGACAACGAGAGACTGAAGGACAGCATGCAGCAGGACGAGAGCAGCAGGGACAGCTGCAGCTCGGACAGACACCAGCCTGCAGGGCGGCCCTACGAGGGCGCTAAGGACCGACACGGCTCCGAGGCCCTGAGGAAGAGCTGTGCAGCGGACAGGAAGAGGCCCTACGCTGCCTTCAGCAACGGGAAGGACCACCGGGACAGAGACCACTACCGGCCCGACAGCAGGGACAGAGACAGGTGAGCACGCAGGACGCCCAGCGTCTGCGCCATCAACACGCCAATTTCTACGTCGCAATTTGGCCCAGCCGCCGCAGAGGCAGATCCAGCAGAACAAGCGGTTAGCGCAGGGGTCGGGAACCTATGACTCACCAATCCAGTTCCACTCCAGTTTTATTTGTTGAGCACTTTAAAAACAGCTGACCAAAGTGCTGTACACAGTAGGTTAAAGACAAAATAAAGACTCAACTAAGCAGAAAAACACCAAAATTGCATATAAAAAATATAACAGACATAGAAACATGACTGACATACATCTCACAAGGTGTAGAAGGGATGGGTTTTAAGAAGAGATTTCAAAACGGACAGAAGAGGCCTGTCTGCAGGGGAAGATGGCTCCATAGCTTCGCAGCTACCACAGCGAAAGCAGGGTGCCCTCTGATCCCCCTCAGCCAGATGTGGCTCTTTGATGACTGCTTCTGGCTCTTTGATGACTGCAGCGGCTCTTTGATGACTGCAGTGGCTCTTTGATGACTGCTTCTGGCTCTTTGATGACTGCTTCTGGCTCTTTGATGACTGCACTGGCTCTTTGATGACTGCTTCTGGCTCTCACATCAACCATAGTTGACATTTGTACACAATAAGTAATGAATACTAGTAACACATTCCAGAAATCAGATGACCATGTTTAAATCCATTTCCACGTTAAGCCCTTAAACACGATTGCAGGTGGAGAACAGTGTGGACGAGCTTACGTGACAGGTTCACCAGTTAGCAAAAATGAAATTCTCAGCAAAATGTTATTTTTTTCATCTGAAGGCAAAAGGCTTATAGAAACAGACAACTAGATGTATTGTGTTGCGTCTGTTTACTTGTGTGGGGAACCTGTGGCCTGTGCTTAATGACGGGTTTGAGGGTTGTTTAATCAGTACTGTCAGGCTCCACAAATCCACACCGACTCCAACCCAAGTCCACGATGTCAGAGCTGACGTGAGACTTGACCGTATCATCTGCTCGCGTCCAGATTGATGGATGCTGATGCTTGGGTGGAAGTGGTGGAGTAGCCTACCTGCAGTGGGTACGGACGGTGTTAGACCCCCTTAAATGTTTCACTGTTATATTGCAGCCATTTGCTAAAATCATTTCAGTTGATTTTTTTTTCCCTCATTAATGTAAAGGCTCTTGAGGGGGTCTGGAAGGCTCTTGAGGGGGTCTGGAAGGCTCTTGAGAGGGTCTGGAAGGCTCTTGAGGGGGTCTGGAAGGCTCTTGAGGGGGGCTGGAAGGCTCTTGAGGGGGGCTGGAAGGCTCTTGAGGGGGGCTGGAAGGCTCTTGAGAGTCTGGAAGGCCTTCCAGACTCTCTGAGGTAGCAGGAGAGCGTGTAGAGCTCTGAGGAGTGATGACACACGTCCATATGTTCTCCTGCAGGCCTCGCTTTATCCTGTAAATCCTGAATAATATACGCTAGCTGCTGTGTGTGTGTGTGTGTGTGTGTGTGTGTGTGTGTGTGTGTGTGTAGGTTCTACAGCGAGGGCAAACACAGGAAGCTGGAAGAGTTGAGCTCCAGCAGGGATCACCGGCTGGACTCCAAGGATCATTCCCACTCAGAGCAGCGCTCCACCTACCGCTACCACTCAGACTGGCAGAGCGAGCAGAGAGCGGCGGGCGGCGGCGGCGGGCCGCGCTCGCCCCTGGGCCAGCGCTCGCCCTACGACTCGCGCTCGCCCCTCGGACACCGCTCGCCTTTCGATTCGGACCACAAGAGCACGCCAGAACAGATGTGGAGCAGCCGGAAAACATAGCAGGAGCGGGAGGGCGGCCTCCTGCCTGCAGATGCCTTACAGGACGTTGAGCTGCGAGCCCCCCCAGAAGGCCGTTCACTCCCACTCACACCCACTTTTCTATTTTAACACGTCAAAGCTGCAGCAGCGTTTTATTTTTCTACAGGTGCTGCCTCTGGTTCACTGGTTCTGTTGGACTCTGTCCGTCTGTCCTCTCACATCTACCTTAATTTAAGTGTCCCAGCTCAGACTGATGTAAAGGTGTGTGTGTGTGCGTGTGTGCGCGCACGCGCTCACCACCTCAGTACCTCATTCACAGCGTTGTCAATGTTTCCACCCGGTGTGGATTATTTAATAACATATCTGAGCTGGAAAAGAATCTAGCCACTTTCCTTTTGTAGGGTGGGCAGACGTGTATGTTTTGGTAATAATAAGGTTGTAAATGTTTGTAAAATAGGAAATCGGTGGTTTTTTTTTCTCCTCAGGCTTACGGGATTTATTATGACTACTTTCCCCATCAACTCAGGCTTTTTGTCCTTTTCAGTGAATCTGTACCATAGTTCTGTCCTGATGCTCTCAGAATGTCATTTTTGGTAAAGGGAAAGTCCTCTTTAGTTTTCTCACCTACTTTGTTCTTTTGCCTTTGTGTGAAAATGGAGTCGGAACAGAAGTTAATAGGAGCACCTGTTAGATCTTCAATAAAGTAGACCTTTTACATCATTTACTTTCTTCACCTTTTTCTATTTTACGTAGGCAATAATGTCGGTTTTTCTATGCAGACGACTATATGAAGTTACTGTCAAAGTTCACACTGTTGTACATAAATTTCCTCTATATTTTAAATGAATTTCCACTGAAAGTGCATGACTTTTTATTAACTGTTTTATATAGTTGTTTATGAAACTATTAAAATCGCTGTAATCACTCATACCACCGTGGTTTTCTTTGCTCTGCTTTTACCTCATTTATGTTAAAAAAAAATGAAAAGATTTGTGAGGAAAAGTGAGATTTTAAGCCCTTTTTGTCATCTGGAGAACAGAAAATTTCAGGTTTGTACACGAGGTGGTTGTTTTCTCACCATCAAGCTGGGAAACGTCAGCGTTTGAGTGAAATCTGTCGATTGGTGAGACCCTGAGGGCCGATCTGCTCGGCTCCTGATGAGACTCAGACTTTCAGAACCAGCATCAGTAGTTCTGAGCAGAACCAGGACCAGCCTCTCCTGGGATGAAACTTTCATTGATTCTGGATCCTTTTCATGTTTTCCTTTTTCATCTTCAGTGTAACAGAAAAACTGAAAAATCGACTTTGTTACATTTATCTTGTACCACATCTGTCTGTGCGGTTTCTAACCTTGTAACGCTGCAATTCTGACCTTTTATTTAGTATTTAGTTACTCTTTGCTCTGGTTTTTATCATCAACCACTTAAATTTCCTCCTGAATTTTAAGCCCAAATGTAAGATACTGCTGTAATCTCCACTCACGTTTGGTTAAAACTCGTAGGTTACGGCGCATTTAAAGGCTGAGCGCTGTTTAAAAGTCAGAACTTTAACAGTCCTGTTGATTGAGGCCGTTTAACTTTATTGTGCTAATGTTGCTGTATCATCGCGGCCGTGGCGCAGCAGCGTCGCCTGCAGGCCTGGAGTGGACAGACCGCTGCCTCACCTTTTAACTGCTCCGAACCGTACTTTTTTTTAGCTGTATTAAGAATTTAAAACAACTATAATAAAAAATGTCTGAAACAAGTCCAGGTAGGAGTGTGGGCCAGCTTTTGCCCACCTTTTTATTGTTTGCATCAGAAAAGGTCTGAATGACAGAAGAACAATGACAACACCTGGAAAAAAGTAGTTACTGAAAGAAGAAGATAAGATGGAGTCACGGCTGCTTTATTTGGTTTCTGGTTATTAGTACGTTCCAGCTCTCCACAAGGCAAACTTAAATAAAGTGACCTCACATTTGACTTAACAGAGATGAAAGATGCAAGGAGGCGACGAGGGGCTGTGGACACCAAGGCTCCTGCTTAGGAGCTCTTCTTCTCCTCAAATATGATGTTTGCTGTGGCTCTCTTAGCTGTGGACGAAGAGAACACAGACCCAGCGTGAGTGGGGCTCGCGTTTTCGTTACCTTTGTACGTGCTGTTAGCATGAGTGTTAGCATGCGCGTTAGCTTGCGTGTTGGCGTGCGCAGCTTTCCTAACCTTCGTCTTTGAACTTGTCTGCAGCTTTGGAAGCCTCGTCCTTCAGGTTCTTCACCACGTCATCAATTTTGGCCTCGTTTTTCAGGAAAAATGGTCGAATGACGCGGTTGTAAATCAGGACGGATCCATTTGAGGGAGTGGGGGCCATGCACCACACCAGGAAGGCACACTGGGAGACAAGAGACAGCTGTGAGACCAGTCCAACCTGGACGCATCCATCAGACCTTCATGCTAACAACGAGCTAACAAGAACCAAACAGATCATGTGATCGATCATCGGCCAGTCTGCTGACTGACGCTGCAGCTGGAAAATGGTCAGAAATATTAACCCCCCCCCACCACACACACACACACACACACACACACACACACACACACACACACACACACACACACACTACACCTTTCCAATGTAGTAGAAGGGGAACCAGGAGAGGAAGATGTCAGCGAAGAACTCGGCCACGCTGAAGACGCCGTACACCACCCAGTAGGTCAGCCATTTTGTGTCGTCGTCTTTGGTGGCACTTTCGATGGCTTTGACCCTGAAGGAGATGGAAGATCAAGCAGACCAAAGAAGGTCTGAGTCCGCCCCAGAGGAGCATCGTTTCTGCTGACTCGGACCGTGACCGCGTCGCCCTGGGCAACAGGACCTTCCCACAAAGGAGCTTGAGACACATCTGCAAACATCTGTTGAGGGGGGCACCGCCAGATGTGTCCAGATGCTCCTCACAGCCAGGTCTGCTCCAGCCTGGAGACCAGCAGGACCCACCTGCGGACGCTTCAGCGCCAGGTCAGCGAAGACCAGAGCTGAGCTGGTCTCAGCTGATCTGATCACACAACAAACGGACGAGCAGGAAGGCGAGGAGAGCCCAGATCAGCTCGCTCCGGCAGGAAGCTGATGAAGATTAACTAGAGCTGTTCCCCAGAGGACCGGACCGGCCCAGACTAGACCAGATCAGACTAGATCAGATCAGACTAGACTAGACTAGACCAGACCAGACTAGATCAGACCAGACTAGATCAGATCAGACTAGACCAGATCAGACCAGACTAGACCAGATCAGACCAGATCAGACTAGATCAGACCAGACTAGACCAAATCAGATCAGATCAGACTAGATCAGACCAGACTAGACCAGACCAGACTAGACCAAATCAGATCAGATCAGACTAGATCAGACCAGACTAGACTAGACCAGACCAGACCAGATCAGACCAGACTAGACCAGACTAGACCAAATCAGATCAGATCAGACTAGATCAGACCAGACTAGACCAGACCAGATCAGACTAGATCAGACCAGACTAGACTAGACCAGACCAGACCAGACCAGACCAGACTAGACTAGATCAGATCATATTAGACTAGATCAGACCAGACCAGACCAGACTAGACTAGACCAGATTAGACTAGATCAGATCAGAGTGGATCAGTTTAGACTAGATTTGGATCAGATCAGGCCAGAGCAGAACAGAACAGACTAGACTAGATGAATTCAGATCAGATTATACCAGAACAGATCTGATCGGAATGTTTTTCCGTATTTCTAAAGGTATTTGAAGGGTTTTCGGGTCATTTCAAACGTTGGATCCCATCGCTAACAACGAGGCTCCAGCCAGCTGACCGCCGTGGACTCTGGTCCAGCTGGATTCGTGCAGAATGATGTTAAAACACGCCTGAGCCATTCTGTGCGACAGCTGTGCTGTTGGTAAACAGGTGAGCTCAAACAGGCGTCAACACCAGTGCGCGTCCTGGCGCCATGAACGCGCAGCGCTCGCTAGCGGCTGGGCGCGTCCACGGGAGCTACTCACGAGATGTAGGCCGGATACAGGAAGCCGATGAGGTTGCAGAGCAGCGACGCTCCGTAACCGATGACCAGGTAGACGGAGACCAGTCCGATCACAGCTGCAACGAGACACGGCGTTAGCGGGTGCGTGGAGCCGACGCGGCTCATTCCACAGCCTCGGCCACGCTCCGCACGCGCGCACGCACGCACACGCAGCCCTAAAACAGTGTGTGTGTGCGCGCGCGCGCGCGGCGAGCAGACGTTCGTCTTCTCCGCGCTCACCCAGAGCCACGTAGGTCCGGTTCACGCCGCTCTTGTCCTCGATCCGCGCCAGCAGGTCGGTCAGCAGGTTCTTCTCGTGGAGAAACTTCTCGAACCTCTGTCTCAGTCCCGCCATGGCTGCTCTTCCTTCCGCAATGATGTCGCCCGACGGTTCTGCTCGCGGTTCCGCACGCGCACGCGCACACACGCCACAGCGCTACACGGTGACTACGCCCATCTATGACGTCAGGCCCTGTCTTCACTGGCGGAAGCTGGAGTCTTGAACTTCAAAATAAAAGTACGTCCGTATAAAGTTTAGAAGGCAGAGAAGATTTTTGACCCAGAGGTTTAGCGATCAGAGCATTTATAAACTTACTTTATTTCACTGTACAGTACTACTGGGAAAATGAGAATATCCTGAAAAAGGGCCTGCATTTCTGTCACTCAACTTTAAAGGTGAAATGCACAAATATAGCATATTTCAAGCTTTGATTTTTTTTATTTAATTTTTTGCTAATTAGGACTTCAGAAAACCTCAAATTCAAAAACTCAGAAAATTAGAATATTGCTTGAAATCAATTAAAAAAATCATAACCATGAGATATCTCACTTGGCATCTGTAATGAGTCTATAAAAGGTTTTGGTTTCACCTTTCATGTTGGATTGCCTGAATAAAACAACTTTTGCACGATGTTCTAATTTTCCAAGTAGTGCTGTATATCAGCGTGGCCGTTGGTTATATTTAAAAAGATACTAAAGACTAAAGATAAAAACACAGGTATTCTGGTGATGAGATAGTTACAAAGGACTTTTAAAGCCAATTAGGAATTAAGATTTCTCTGCTTTATGAGTCCTGAGTCAGAACATTGTTAGATCTTCAGGATGTTAACTGTAGGCCTACACACATGCAACAAACACTCCCAAAACTATAAGTATTTAAAGAAAGTTTCTTTATAAACTCTTCAACCAGGCATTGTGCATGTAAGCACTATTGCATATGTGCATCTGTAAGTATGGAATGCTTTATATGTCTGTACACAGTCGCCCAGGAGTATGTTGCCATGGTTTCTGGGCGACTGTGGTTTCTTCTACTTCAGACCTTGGGAAGCCTGAAGGGATGAGCTGCTTTACATCATTTACTGCAGGAACGGAGTCCAAATGGCTCTAAGCGTCATCTTTTAGCAGCGAGATGTGTTTGGCAGTAAACACAAACATCCATTCTTGCTGGAATGATGCGAAAGCAGGCCTTTCACACAGCAAACACAGCGGAGGAGTGTAAAAACTTCAGTTCAAATGTCAGCGCTGTCATCACGTGTCACGCTCGCGGACGGCTGAGAGCGCCAGCTCACCGCAGCTCCATTTATAAAACGGCAGGATCCAGTAACGGCATACTGGGAGCACCTGAAACCGTGCCAACAGGGGCTGCCATCCGCTCTGGGTGGGAGGCATGCGTGGCTGCCTCGCTGGGCTTAATGGGAAGTCTGGGCTCAGCCTCCACTGGTGGTGCTGGATTAGTGTGGTCAGAGGAAGCCCTCCAGCCACACAGGTCAGGGTTTGGACCAACAGGAACTCTGTAAGAACAGGACAAAGCTGAGGAGCTGATAGAGTCAAGGTGGACACCTTGACCTTCTGCTTCTACCCTGATTGTAGCTGTTTACACCACTTTATGTTCTTGCTACACTTGCTAGCATCTGATTAGTCTTCTCGTGGTCTGTCACAGTTGCTGGCTGTAGTGAAGAACATCTGCGCTGGATCAGCCAGAGGACACACCTTGAACCTGCTGCTCTACTGTATGTGATGGGCTGTGCAGTTCGCTTGTCCCTGTGGTGAAGGTCAGAAGAAGCAGGGCAGGTAGACGTGGCCACACCTGATCTGGAGGAATCAGTAAGGTCAGTAAGACCCAACAACAGAAGCTCTCTCGCCCTGGATTGAAACTCTTAGATCCTGGGAGCAATGGAAGAGCTTTCGGGTTGTGGTGGGTCTCCTGAAGCAGCCCCGTCCTGAGTATCTACACCCAGCTCTCACCCGCTTCTGTGGCCCAAAGTCTCTGTTTAGATGCAGCAGAGAGACTTTGGGGTTGATTCCCTCACCAGGAGGACGTCATTATTCACCAACTCGTTTTTCATCAAACAAAACTACACGATTATTTATTTTAGATTTGTATTTTAATGTAGTCAAAACACAACACAGGCTAGAAGCTAAGAAATTGTGTACTTTAAAAGTAGAAACATATTTGTCTTATCTACCAGCAGAGAGAACATAAACATAAAGATCTCATTTTTATATCCGAGCTCATGAATATGGTCTCTGTGGTGCACGCGCCGTTAGCTTCAGATCAGGAAGTGAGTTGAAGCCCATACAAGGCCAGTTTATCAGCCACAAACCGGCCAGAAAACACAAACATGGCTGTTTGAGCGTGAAGGAAACGGCATCAGAACCCAGTTGGTGAAGCCCGGAAGTCACACCATCGAGTTATGACTGTGAAAGCATTTTCATCCTCGCGGTTGTTTTCACGTTTGTTCGCTTACATGAACGACTTAGCGAATAAAAGATTTTCATAACAGTTGCTCCGTAATTCTGCTGTAGATTTGGGCAGGTACGCTTTAAACGCGGACGTTTTCAAGAACGACACGACTCTGTGAATCGAAGAGTCGTGTCGAATCCGAAAAGTGCCGAATCCTACCGAGAACAGCCGAACCTTCATACGCTCGTCTGAAGAGTCACGCTGTAGGGCGGGGTTTTGGGCGGGGGTTATTTTGATCGGCACACCACGCAGCCAATCATGGCGGAAGACGCGCCAAACCAGCTCCTGCAGCGATTCTATTGGTAGAGCGGGTGCAGCGGAAAGACTGGGAGCCAAACAGTCCAAGCGCGTCGGGAAAGAGTGAACTTTAGCTTTTTTGTAGAAGTGCGTGAAACCCGAAATAGAAACGGCATCTGACTCCAAATCTGAGGGCAGAATTTGTAAAAGAAAATGTACGTGAGAGCAAAGTCAATAACAAACCTGTCCGGATAGGTGAGACCCGCCCACACGTCCATGCAGCTGGAGAAACTTAAAAAGTGAGAGGACAAGCGAGTCTGCCATGCATGAGCCTGGAAAAGCCACTTCGGACTCACAAAGGTCGACCGAAATGTGCCGAATCTTTGAATAGACTTGCACTCACTGGTCCGCTGATGCCCTCTGCTGTTAGTCTAGAGTAATGCAGGCGCACCCTCGAACCCGCCTGTTCTCGGCTTTAGCCTAGTTTGGGTGAGACCCAATCGTTCCAGAGTACTTTGAAATTAAAAGGTGGACCTTCTGCACCTAACTGGACCTGCAGCCGATCTCCTGAGCTGCAACCGGGCAGGGGGGAGATGATGTTCTGTCACTCACTGATGAGTTTGACAACTTAGGAACTAGTTCAGTTCCATTATCTGGAGGGCAAAGTCACTCTCAAATCCTCTCTTGAATACTAGCATACATACAGTAAATATAGTGTAAAAGTCATGTGGCTTTTGAAGAGTAACTCAAATAAACATTAAATAAATTCAATGGGTCCGTCACGGACCAATCCATTCAAACCAGTAAGGACGGAGCTGCCAAACAGGTGAAGGGCCCACAACTGGTCACTGCTGCTGTTACCATACTGGAGTCACTGGTGTTTGTGATGTTCGTTCGTATATTTAAATCAGCAAGGACTGCTGTAAGTGTAACAATAAAAAACCTGAACTTCTCAGGATGGGCCTTGGCTTTTCTGACCCAGTTTGTTTTATTTAACTGGGTCCAGGCTCCACACAGGCTTACAACTGGTCTAATGTAAGCCTGTCTGCGTTTATCTGTGCGTGACTTCCTGACTTTATCGACATGATAACATAGTAAAACATTTCTGTATTTATAATTAAAGATAAGACTTATTTTGAAACCGCTTTCGCGCCACGTCCACGTCACGTTTAAATGGATTTTTATAGTCTTGTAAACTTTATGTTTTTATACCTGCGCGCATAAACAAACCGCACAATAAACGGAGCAAACACGTGATCACCTGTGCCGCGCGGCTGCGCCGTGTGTATTGCGGCGTCTCCCGCGTCAGGAATCACTTCTGCATTCTGATTGGTCTATCCTCTGTCACCAGACATCGTTCTTTTTAACGTCATTGGACCGTCGCTATAGCTGTCGCGCGTGGTTGTGATTCCGGTTTTCTGATTGGCCACAGGGACGCAAGATTCGCTAGGGTCGGAACGCGCTGCCCGAGCTGTGATTGGTCAGCCTGACGGGCGCTGTGGTCCACGTCTGGCGTATCCACATAAATAGTTTACGCTAATCTGCGGAAAACAGCGACTTTACGCAGAACCGCCGGGGTCTGGTCATCGTGACAGCCAGCACACAGGTGAGAGGCTCCGTGACGGTCTTCGGTCCGGGCTGGCGATCCTGGCGGAAACAGTTCCGACACGTTAGAGGCGCGATTCAGACAAAAAGATACTTACTTAGTCATAACAGCGTCATCCCAAGACAGAGTTAGCTAACAGCAGCGGAGGGTGATGGAGACAGACTGTCCGTTTGACCGTCCACGGTCAGGATTTCTCACATTCTGTCAGTGGCAGAAAAGGATGTTGGTCCGTCCGCTATATTGTTCCGGGCATCGTTATATCTTTGACCCTGGCATCTTTGACTTGCATTTGGATTAGATTTACCAATGTGTTACGCGTGAATCTCGCTGTAACCTGTTACTAGTCGACTTACGGGTGTTAACCAGAGCGAGTGAAAGGATCCCGCTTGTTCCGGGCAGATTCTGGTCATTAACGTTACCGGATATAAACCACTTAAGGTTAAAGCCAGCTCTGCCCTTTCACCCAGTTCTGCTGGCGCCTCCAGCGTCGGTCCCACCACACATGGCCAATATTCTGGAAACTTGCGCCTTTCATTCTGGAAACTTTGTAGTTTTATGGCTCATATTCTGCCACCGTCGTCTTTTAAAGTTTCCCGCAGTTAATGTGACAGTCTGAAAGAACTGCTGCTTTATTTGTGTTTACTGACTTTTTGTTGCATATTTAACATGTTTAGCTAAAGAAAATATAGACATATGTTGATTCATCATAATTTGAACATTTAAATCTGACAGTGACACCTTACAATTAACAGATTACTCTATCCCTCTAATGAATATATAGGTATGTACATCAAGGTAAGCTATGTATAATTGTTAAAATGTAGCCATGTTTCTATCTTGCGTATTTACTAAACCAGTGTTACAGTGCAGTGGAATACTCTTGTTAATCACAACTGCTGTTCCCTTTTTATTAAAACCTGCCTATGCTGGATTATGTTTAAATGTATTATGTAGATTATGTTTGTATATTTTTTTTCTCTCTCTCTTTATTCTCTCTGTCCTATCTCCTCCTTCTCCTCCTCCTTTACCCAGCCAACCTTCAGCAGGATGGTTCCTCCTTGTCAGCCTGGTCCTGCTCAAGGTTTCTTCCTGTTAAAAGGGAGTTTTTCCTGCCACTGTGCTACCTGGGGGTTCCGGCTCCGGGTTTCTGCCTCTGTAAAGCACCTAGAGACAACGTTTTATTGTAAAAGGCGCTATATAAATAAAACTGAACTGGAAAAAAAATCTTGTTTTTGGTTCAAAAGCTGAATAAAGCTCAGAAGAAGAACCTCGCACTGAAAGGGCTGTTTCTGCTGCTTCTAGGATGCCAGGATCAGCGTCAAACACTTACATGGGCCCGTGGCCCAAAGACGTTGGCATCATCGCCATGGAGCTCTACTTCCCCTTCCAGTACGTGGACCAAGCTGAGCTGGAGCAGTTTGACGGCGTGGCGGCTGGGAAGTACACGGTGGGCCTGGGCCAGGCTGCCATGGGCTTCTGCTCCGACTGCGAGGACATCAACTCCTTGTGTCTGACGGTGGTGCACAGACTGATGGAGAGGAACGGGTTGTCTTACGACAGCGTGGGCCGCTTGGAGGTCGGCACAGAGACCGTTATAGACAAGTCCAAGTCGGTGAAGACGGTCCTCATGCAGCTCTTTGAGGACTCTGGGAATACGGACGTGGAAGGAGTCGACACCACCAACGCTTGCTATGGGGGGACAGCTGCTCTGTTCAACGCCGTCAACTGGGTGGAGTCCAGCTCCTGGGATGGTGCGGGAGCGTGTTGGATGCTTCACTGCATATTCAAAGTCGCCTCGCCTCTCTTCACTTCCTGTTTCTTGTCTGCAGGCCGCTACGCTCTGGTGGTAGCCGGAGACATTGCTGTCTACGCCACAGGAAGTGCCCGGCCCACAGGAGGGGCTGGTGCCGTGGCCATGCTGGTTGGACCCAACGCTCCTCTGGTCTTTGAGCGAGGTCGGTAAAGTGGAGCTTGAGGAACAGGTCTGGAGGTTTGGAGGATAAAATGCTAACACTTGCTAACACAAAAGGGGTCTAGGCTGGTGGAGGTCTCCACGTCTGCACGCGTAACAAAGAGTATTAAAAGAGGCGACGCTAAGCAGTTGTTTTGGCTGCGCCGCAGGTCTGCGAGCCACCCACATGAAGCACGCATACGACTTCTACAAGCCGGATCTGAAGTCCGAGTATCCTGTGGTGGACGGCAGGTTGTCCATCGAGTGCTACCTGAGCGCTCTGGACCGCTGCTACTCGGTGTACCGCAGTAAAGTCCAAGCGCAGTGGCAGAGAGGTGAGTCTGAGGCGGGTCCAGAGGTGCTGTCTGGACCTGGACCTTCACCTTCTCCTTCTGGTTGACAGAGGGCTCCGAGAACCGCTTCAGCCTGGAGGAGTTTGGCTTCCTGCTCTTCCACTCTCCCTACTGTAAGCTGGTGCAGAAGTCCCTGGCCAGGCTGATGCTCAACGACTTCCTGAGCCACCCCAGCCCCGACACCGAGGCGGGACTCTTTGCAGGCCTGGAGGCCTTCAGGTAGGCCGAGCTAGCGCAGCCGCTCACAGCAGCGCCACCTTCCGCAGCGTAAACACCTTCAGGAGGAACCAGGAGGCGGTGCGTCCCCGTCTGCCCCTCCGTCCTGATTTCTGCTGTCCGGCCGTTTCCACCGGAGGCGTCTGGACGGACGGAGAACGCCGCAAGAATCTCACACCATCCACCTCGTGCGGGACAGGAAGTCGGGTGCGGAGAGAAAATCAGACATCTGGGAAATTGTCAAAATAAAAGCTCCCGTATTTAGAGCGATCTTTTAAAAGCAAGCTGAAAATGAACTCACGTACGACCGCGCGAGATTACCACTATGTAGTTTTTAAAGGAGCCACAGAAGAAGACGCTCTTTGTTCCTGGAGGAGTAAAATCCCCCTGTCTTCAGATCTTGGTGACTCCACCATGGGGAATTCTATTAATGTTTCCTAAAATGTGTAATGGATCCATTATTTCCGGTAAATTCTGGTTATTTAATATATTCGTAGATCTGCTGCAAACAATAAGCTAACTTGTGATGTTGTTTCACACACCCACAAACGAGATAAAACGGCCCAAGAAAAAGATGATTCACACATGTAATAACGTAAAAAACCATCGCTCTAAACACGGGAGCTTTTATTTTGATTCCCGGATGTTTTATTTTTTCTTCACACCCGACTTCCTGCGCCGCACGTGATGCCTAGTGCTAGCTTGTTGCGGCGTGCTCCGTCCGTCCGTCCAAAATAGAAGCCATGCCTATTTTTCTGGAGGATGGCGGAGCCTCCAGCCCTGCCGTGGGCGGAGCCTCCAGCCCTGCCGTGGGCGGAGCCTCAGCCAGTGGAAACTGACGTGTTGACGTCGCTTGTTGACTTGACTGGAATCTAATCCTGACGGACGGAGACGCAGCGCATCCGCACATCAGCGGCTCTCCGTGGGAGCTCCGTGCTCAGAGCCTTTCCAGCCGTGGCTGCTGCTTCCGGGCTGATTGTGCCACTGTGTTGCAGGGCTGTGAAGCCGGAGGAGACCTACTTTGACCGGGACGTGGAGAAGGCCTTCATGAAGGCCAGCGCTGACCTGTTTGAGAAGAAGACCAAGAGCTCGCTGCTGCTCTCCAACCAGAACGGGAACATGTACACGCCGTCTGTCTACGGCTGCCTGGCTTCACTGATCGCTCAGTAGGTGCTCCCGACCTCCACCACACCCAGACGCGCTCTAAGATCAGAAGGGCGGAGCCTCTCAACTGGCTCTGGGCTGACTGGGATGAACTGGGCCTGAGCTGCACCAGTACAGAGCATGTTTGTGTGTGTTGCAGACAGACGCCTTCCCAGCTGGCGGGCCAGAGGATCGGGGTCTTCTCCTACGGCTCCGGCTTTGCCGCCACGCTCTATTCCCTCAGAGTCACGCAGGACCACACGCCCGGTTCGTCCTCGGCCCGGTCCCCTTCATCGCGCCTTGGTGTGAAGCTGGAACTGACCTCCCCCCCCCCCCCGTGTGTGTGTGTGCGCAGGCTCGGTTCTGGATAAACTGGTGTCCAGCCTCAGCGACCTGAAGGTCCGTCTGGACTCCAGGAAGAAGGTGTCGCCCGCCGTCTTCTCCGAGAACATGAAGCTGCGGGAGGAGACGCATCACCTGGGTACGAGCGCCTCACCAGGAGCATAGAAGGAGCGCAGCCTGCCTTAGCATCCAGGAACATCTGAACCTCTCAGGGCGTCCAAGTCGAACAGACGCCAATCCATCTAGAGCAGTGTTTCTCAAAGAGTGGGCCGCGGACCACTGGGGTCTGCGGGCGACCCCTAGTGGTCCACCAGGTGACACGTAACAAAATGTCAATACTTCCAATCCAGTGTAAAATCAGTGTTTCTCGATTTAAAGAATTGACTTTATTCCATATTTCCTGATGCGTCTGTCACATCAGCACCTGATGGTTACTTAGCATGTTGTTTTGGGGGCTATTTAGAGTCAGGTGGTCCCTGAGGGTTTATTTATGGGTTCAGTGGTCTAAAAGGTTTGAGAAACCCTGATCTAGAGGCTGAAGTTTCTGACGTTACCAAGAGAAGAGGGTGATGAAAGGGAGAGTGGTGGTGGAGCAGCTTTAGAGAGGCTAACGGCTAAAGGAGCTGCGCTCTGGTTCCCATCAGAGGAGATGGTCAGCTGCTGGCTGCGTGTGTGTCGGTAACCTGGCCGTGTCTCCGCTCACAGCTAACTACGTCCCGCGAGGCTCCGCAGACGACCTGTTCCCGGGAACCTGGTACCTGACCAGGGTGGACGACAAGTTCCGCAGGGAGTACGCCCGGCGGCCCCTGGACCTGGCGTCGGAGCCGGAGTGTGCTGCAGAGGTGCGTGCACGTGTAGGGCGGCTCGTACGCCAGAGGTGCAGCAGTTCAGGTGTGGTGACCTTGGACGTGTGACCTTGTCTCCTCAGCATCTGCCCAGCCCGGTGAAGAAGATGCCTCGGATCCCAGCAGCAGCTGCTGGTCCTGCAGCTGCCCTCAGTGAATCCTGCTGAGCTGAGAGGCTCCAGCTGTTAGGACCTTAGCAGGACCCCCCACCCCCCAGAGCTGGACCTCAACCCTCCGACCCACTGCCTTCATCATCAGCCCAGTCCGACAGGAATCATGTGACTGACTTTTAACGGACAATCATTTTAATTTGGGGAAGGTCAGCCGTGCACGTGGACACGCAGGCTGGGTTCCTGCACGTGTCCTCCTCACGCAGCAGCAGCAGCAGCACACTGACCAAGCAGGCTGGACCTCCTGGGACCCGCAGAGGTCAGCGCTGCCCCAGTAATCAGACGTGAACTTGTGAGACGCTGTTTGGACAGTGTTTAGATGAAGCCACGAGCTGTCAGGACACGTCTAAGTTCCAGGGAACGGAAGCGGGAGGAGGGAGTCGGAAGCAGCCTCGCTCTGGGAACTGCAGCCCTGGACCAGGATCTACTGGATGGTGTTCCCCATCATCTCAGCGTGGACGAAGTCCAGCCCAGTTTGTGTCTGCTAACATAGCTCTTATTGTGAAGGACTGTCCATTTCCAGCTGATTAAACTCTGACCTTTAAGTGTGTTTGTGCTGAAGCTCTGCAGCAGCCCACCGCTCAGGCCTGTTCACAGGCTGGAGGTGTGGGGCCCTCCGTCTGCACCGTCCCCGGCAGCAGCTCGCTGATGTGTGAGCTGCTGAAGCAGGAAATCAAAATCATTCCAATAACAGAGACATTAAATTACAACCTAAAAGCTTCAGCGTGATTCCGGACATTTGTGAGTTTGAACGGCGCTGAATGATCCCAACTTGGAAGAGTTATAAAGGGCCGTTTTCGCATGAAAGTCCCTAAAAGCGCCGCTTTATGCCGGTTATAGCTGAGCAAGTGTGCTCGTCTACACATGGGGCAGAAACGCTTCCGTACATGTTGGCTCCGCGGCCCCGGAGCTGAACACGGACTGCCTCCGCCGAGGCCAGCCGGCCTGCGGGCTCGGTGGGCGGGGTTAGCTAGCGGCTAACGGCGGCCAACACACCCAGAGCAACACCGCCCCTCGGTGGGGTGGAGTTTGAGCAACAGCTCAGTGAGCGGATAGGGAGGAGGACCGAGAAAAAGTCGCCATCTAGCTATCCCCCGTGTGAGTAAGTTCAAGCGGGGAGCAGCTGAAATCGCCGCGGCGATCGCGTCTTTTGCGGACACAACCGGCCGAGCGGAGAGCGTCGACCCGCAGGTGAGGCTCCGTCTTCCCAACTTCGGAAAAGTTGCTCACATTTCCCGTCGAGCGTCCTTGACGTCAGCACAAGTTCGATGTGGAAGTAAGGAGAGTTGGTAAAGCGGGCAGACGCGGGCCTTTTGCCCAACTTTGAGGCAGAACCGAGGTAGAATAGCCCGCTGGAAGTGTCGCTCGGCCGCCGAGCCGGTTCCGTCCGGGTTCCGGCCCAGCAGCCGCCTCTTGTCCGTGTGGAGCTTTGGAGAAGTGATGATTTGTCGGTCTGTTTGTTGGGCTTCTGTCAAAGTTCCGCCTTTCAGAGGAACTCTTGTCTCCGTTTTGTGCTGATGTAGCAGCGCCCTTCCCGGCCTGCTGCTGCTTCTGTAGCCCGGGGCTGCGACTTTCAGAGGCGGCGGCGGCGGCGTCGATCCAGGCCCGCCGAGCCTCCGGACATGTGGCCCAACACGGGGGAACTCGGTCCGCCTGGGTTCTGGAGCGTCCCAGAAAGATGCCTGAACTTCCTCTGTTACTCATGTCTGGGTGTTAGTCACGACCAGCATCACCGGTTTGGTCCCAGTTACACCCAGGCGTGACCCTGCTGGGACGGTTCCTGTCGCCCAGGGCAACCAGAGTTAGAGGTGACCTTTACGACCTCGCAACAAGGTGCGAGTGTGGCACCGCGGGTCGAGACCAGCGAGGTCTGACTGTGACCCGCCCGGACCCCCGGGAGGTGTTCCCCTGGTCCGGTGACCTCTGGGATGTGTGATGGTGGTCCGGACCGTTGCCAGGGCGACGGATGGGCTGGAGGCTGTAGAACGGGCAGCCTGATGTTCTGACAGCTGGTTGGGAGGCGGGCCTTCATTCCAGCCTGCTGCTGGTGTCTCACACACTATTTTCACTCAGCCATATTTGGTCAACACAACAGGCAGCGTCACAGCAACACACACACACACACACACACTCCAGAAACACACACCAGCAACACCTCACACACCAGCGCCGTTAGCCCGCAGGTTCTGGTTCTGAGCGCAGATGCCAGCACGAGCACCAGTTACACACCGACACCACAGGCCTGGGACAGTAGCTGTAGTCTTACTGAGGACACCGCGGGAACCTGCCTGTCTCCCCCCCCCCACCCACCCCCACCCGCTGGTCTGGGCTGTGGAGCGTTAGCTGCTTGCGGTCTGCTCTGGGCTAACTGTAAAGACGACTTCCTCAGCTGCTGTAAACGTTTCCTGCTGAACTCTTGAGAGGCGTCGACCCCGAAAGCCTGAAACCCCGTCAGAACTAGCGTGAGTTGTGTGTCAGACCCAGACCCAGACCCAGAACCAGACCCAGACCCAGAACCGGCGTTTACTGGGAGCAGTAAAACCGCGCGTTTCTGCAGCTGATCAGACAGTCTCACATTATCCATCTTTTGTTGCTTATTGAAAGAAACTAACCGTTTATCACATTTATCCCAGCACACATGGACAAATACGCACAACAAGGGAAAATAGATACTTTTATTATCTAAAAATATCAGGAAAAATAAACACTAAAAAGCTTCTGGTTACTGTTTTAGTGCAGCGATGTTTCAAAATGCAGCACGAAATGTTTTGGTGGAGATTCTTGTGTAACAGTCAGTCAGTGTGTCATCAAGGTGTGTGTGTGTGTGTGTGTGTGTGTGTGTGTGTGTGTGTCAGCAGCCACTGCACTGTTAATCAGCTCTGCCACCTTTCCTGGCCCGTGTGGCTCCAGGCCTCTTAAAGGCGCTGGGCGGTTAAGGGGGCGTGCGTGCAGATACGGAGCGCTGGTCGCAGCAGTGGAGAACAGGCGGGCGTGGCCTCCACTCCTCCACTCCTCCACAGGCTGGGCTCGTGGGTGTGCAGGTGACTTGTGGACGGAGCCTCTTATCTGGAAGAACGCAGACAGGAAATGACAGGCTGCTTGTTAGCCAGCTTCCGCTTGTTGATTCCATCTTCCCTCCGTACTTCTGCATTCCTCTGCTCCCAGAGGATCAGCTGACCTCCGTCTCACTCCTCCAGTCTGTCCCCTCTGTCTCCTCACCCCTCCATCACCAGCGTGTGCTCCTGCTGACTGGTTTCCAGGCTGCTGACCAGTTCCCCCTCATTCTCCTGCAGCAGGTAGGAGGCATGCGCTCGCTCCGGCGTGCACGTGTGCTGCCTCAGGTTGCCGTTCTCCAGCAAAAAGCAGGAAGACGAGAGATGAGTTATTTACTGTGAACGAGGACTTCCTGCTCAGCCGTCTGCTGGGGCCGATAGGCACCGCTCAGCGGGAGACGTTGTGAGGCGGAGGAGCGAGATAGCGGCGGAGACGCTGCCGCAGACTAACAGGACGCTCTGCTCTTTCTGTTCCTGACCCGCGGAGGCGGGAGGAGCTCTGCTCTTCCTGAAGCTCTGCTCTGCTCTGCTCGCACCCGCGGAGAGGCCTTCTTTGGTGCTGGGCCTGTCCACAGGAAATGCCAGCAGGGGGCGGTCTAACGCTTGATGAGGAAGGCGGGCGGCGCTGCGGAAAGCTGACCTCAGGGCTGGATGGACGTGCACCTGTCCGAGCAGATCAAGCTTCTGTCAAGGATGATGTTGCCGTGGTAACCGGTGTCTCTGTGTTCCAGGAGAGGAAACCCGGCGTGAGCAAAGGGCTGCCCGTCAAACGCAAGTCCACATCAGGTGTTTCCTCCGTTCCAGACGTTTATCACCGTCGTCTTCTACCGTGTTTGTGGGGTTGAAGATCGGTTAGAGCAGTGTTTCTCAAAGAGTGGCCCCCGGACCAGTGCTGGTCCGCGGGGCGACCCCTAGTGGTCCGCGAGGTGACACGTAACAAATCACATTTTCAATTTTTACATTTCAATATTTAAAATTCAGTGTAAAATCAGTTTCTTCAACTCCCAGATTGAAAGAATTCACTTTGGTGGTTACTTAGCATACTGCCTTGGGGGCTATTTAGAGTCAGGTGGTCCCTGAGGGGTTATCAGTGGTCCTCGGTCTGGAAACAGTTTGAGAAACACTGCTGTAGAGAATGGCTGACAGGAGCCGCGTGGCTCCGCTCGGGCTCCGCTGACGCTTTACCTGTGCACAGGTGTGAGGTGGGAGGAGCTTCAGAGCGGCAATCATGGTAGCCCTGTCGCTGAAGATCGGTGTGGGCAATGTGGTGAAGACCATGCAGTTCGAGCCTTCCACCGTGGTCTACGACGCCTGTCGCATCATCAGGGAGAGAGTGCCCGAGGCTCAGCTGGGCCAGCGTGAGTCACACACACACACACACACACACACACACACACACACACACACACACACACACGCGCGCACGCGTGCCGAGCTGGGGTCCGTGCGGAGGCATGTCTGCTTAGGTAAGCCCTCCGAGAAGCAGCTCCGCTTGTTGTGACCTGTCCTCCTAAAGTCTTGAGCTGCGTTCTTCAGCAGGCCAAGGCCGCAGGTGGAAACACGCTCGCAGCAGCGCTAATCAGCGCTAATCAGCGGCCGAGTATGTGGGCGCGGAGGCCCGAGGCTCAGCCGTGACTCAGTCGGGGTTTCTCCTCCCTCTGCAGCCAACGATTACGGCCTCTTTCTGTCTGACGAAGACCCAAAGAAGGGCATCTGGCTGGAGGCAGGGAAGGCTCTGGACTACTACATGCTGAGGAACGGGGTAGGTCGCTCCAGGGCCACGTTGCTCTGGTTCCCATCATGAACCTACAGGCCTGCCTGTAGGTAAGGAACTACCGTATTTTCCGGACTATAAGTCTCACTCCTGAGACTTATATATGCTAATTCACTCTGAGCAACACGACCAAGGACTAAATATTACCCACAGCCGCCAGAGGGCGCTCTAGACTTGTGACAACTAGCGGTATGTGCTACTCCTGTACCACGGAAAGTTAATTTAAACATTAGCTTAAAGACAACTGAGAGACTGAACACAAAACAGACAATCTTCTTCCCCGAGGATGGAGAACTCCGTGGATCCAGTGATGGAGGTTTAGCTAAACTTGCTAACCAGTAGCTAGCTTGTTGGAGTGGCGAGCTTGTTATGCTAATTCTGCCTGTTCAGCCTGAGAACTAGGGGACTGAAAGTGTTTGTCCAGAGTCAGAGCTTGATGTCGTCGCTCCTGGCGTGTTCGGTTCTCCTCAGGACACTCTGGACTACAAGAAGAAGCAGCGGCCCCTGAAGATCCGCATGCTGGACGGCACCGTGAAGACCGTCATGGTGGACGACTCGAAGATGGTCAGCGACATGCTGATGACCATCTGCGCCAGGATAGGTGAGCACCCGCCTGCAGCGCAGCTGTTGGTCCTCCTCCTCGGGGGCCGCCGCTGACGCCGCGCCTCTTCCAGGCATCACCAACTACGACGAGTACTCGCTGGTGCGAGACATCGGCGAGGAGAAGAAGGAGGAGACCACGGGGACCCTGAGGAAAGACAAGACTCTGCTGAGGGACGACAAGAAGATGGAGAAGCTGAAGCAGAAGCTCCACACCGACGACGAGCGTAGGCGTCACACCAGCAGCTGCGGCATGAGCACGGGGACAGGAAGTGGCGTCTGGAGCGTCCAGAGGCGGTTTCCTGTCCCCCTGACGCTGTCTCTGACGGGAGGTGTTGCGTGCAGTGAACTGGTTGGACCACGGCAGGACGCTGAGGGAGCAGGGCGTGGAGGAGAGCGAGATGCTGCTGCTGAGGAGGAAGTTCTTCTACTCGGACCAGAACGTGGACTCCAGGGACCCCGTCCAGCTCAACCTGCTCTACGTGCAGGTGCACACACACACACACACACACACACACCCAGAGGACACAGTGACGTGTCCTAACGCGCTCGCTGGCGGGACGTCCACAGGCCCGTGACGACATCCTGAACGGGTCCCATCCCGTCTCCTTCGACAAGGCCTGCGAGTTTGCCGGGTACCAGTGTCAGATCCAGTTCGGAGACCACAACGAGTCCAAGCACAAGCCTGGCTTCTTAGAGTGAGTCCTCGTCCCGCCACAGCCGCCCTCCTCTTTATTACACCTTTATAACCGCTTCGCTTCCCGCTGGGCCGCAGCTTGAAGGAGTTCCTTCCCAAAGAGTACGTGAAGAACAAAGGAGAAAAGAGGATCTTCCAGGTACAGCCACGCCTCCCTGGACCTTCCCGCCACCGGCCCCTCACGCCCTCCTCCTCTCCGTCCCACAGGCGCACAGGAACTGCCAGAACATGACGGAGATCGAGGCCAAAGTCAGCTACGTGAAGCTGGCCAGATCCCTGAAGACCTACGGGGTGTCCTTCTTCCTGGTCAAGGTGAGGAGCTGGCTGGGTTGGGGACCTTTCCGCGGACTTCACCAGGGCTGGCCCTGACTGGCTGAGTTGTCCCGCAGGAGAAAATGAAGGGGAAGAACAAGCTGGTGCCTCGTCTGCTGGGAATCACCAAGGAGAGCGTGATGAGGGTGGATGAGAAGACCAAGGAGGTGATCCAGGAGTGGAGCCTGACCAACATCAAGCGCTGGGCTGCTTCCCCCAAAAGCTTCACCCTGGTGAGTTCCTCCTGGGCTCGGCTCCACACCCTGGACAGGAAGCCGCTCCCGTTCCAGCCGTGGGCAGGGCAGGTCAGGGTCAGAGGTGGGAGGTCAGGGCTGGTGGCCCCACCCTGGGCCCGACGCCTCTCCCCTGCAGGAGCCTCCCTGAAGGGCCCTTCAAGCTCTTTCATGGGGCCTAACTGAGTCCCTGCCCAGGGTCGGTACTTAGCCAAGCCCCCGCAAACCCCCTGGGCGGGGCTTGAGGTTTACTGGGTTCTGATTGGATGTGACCCGGAACCCAGCAGGAGAGGAGCGCGCCGAACCTCCGGCGGCGCAGTTAGCATGCTAACACAAGTGTGTCAGACATGGAAGTGTCTCCGACCGTGTCTCTGTTCTGGTCTTAAGAGAACAGGCAGAAATCAGGATGCGTCATTTCTTTATTAGTCGGAAGTAGGGAAGACCGACATTAAATAACAATACTTGACCTTACTGGTCGCTACCAGGCTTGATGATGTCATCAAAGCGCGTCGAACCTGAAGTCTTATTGGACCAGAATCTTTAAAACCTTGAAGTTGCTACATTGATCATTATCTCTGCATCCAGCAGGACATCACGATGCAAATTAGCCACAACGTGTTCATTCCACCACCGCGCGTCGCTATCGCTAGCTATCGCTATCGCTAGCTATCGCTATCGGAAATGAGGAGTCGGACGATATCGGTAAGAAAGCCGATATGGGA